>JAJONR010004300.1:0-36527 GCA_029582245.1 Solanum etuberosum
ATAAGACATAATCCATAAGCATAAGAAATACTTCATGAAACATAAACTATGAGCATAAGAGACAATATCATAATCATAAGTAAAGTCTCCAACATAAGTATCATATAAGCATTATTCAAACCTTAGTCTTTCATGTCATAAGAGAACTACTTCTCAAGTAACCTCAAAGCATACTTGTGCAATGCATAAATGGCATCCCATAATACCACCCAAGCCAAGCATCCCTTTTTGGTAATCTTAAACATAGTCTCTATACCTAGTCAAGTCTTAGGCTTTCATAAGTAGCTTCAAGTTATATTTGTGCAATGCATGAATAGCATCCCATAATACCATTCACACTAAGTACCACCTTAGGCCATTATACTAATCACCTTAGGATCTCATCCTTTAGCTTAACTCTCATAACCAAAGGAATCTCTCACCTTTAGCCAATACTAACAAGGAAGGCCACTCTAGCACAATCCTATCTAAACATACATCATGTAAGAGAACACTTTATTGAATAACCTTAAGTCATACTTGTGCCATGCATGAATAACATCCCATAATACTATTCATGCTAAGTACCACTTTTAGGTCCTCATACTCATACTTCTTGGTTGGAAACTAGTACCTCTCTTTAAACCTTAGAACACTATGAGGTACTTCCTTAAGCACATCTTAGTTCATTAATAGGTTGAACCCTATGATATACTTCTTTGAGCATATCTAGGTTCATTATTAAGATGGACTCTATGAGATACTTCTTTAAGCATGTCTAATTCCATTAATGCTTTTGAACACTATGAGATACTTCTTCAAGCATGTCTTAGTTCATTGGATATGGAGATTGCTACTAGAAACCTTAACTTCACTATGTGAAGGCTTCCATCTCATGAGACCTAACTTTGGGAAAACCCACACTCTACTACGTAAGAGTTCCGCCCTTTAACTTGGATAGTCCTCACATCAACTAGGTGTGGTTCTCCTCTCAACTTGGAGCCCGGACCCTATCTTGTGTGACACTCCATCTCATTGTCAATATCCACTTGGGGCCAAGAATACACCCCAAGATTCACTATTAAGCCTTGCTTAACATTCATGTCTCATGGAAGAATGTCCTTGACAATCAATCCATGTTCAAGTGATCTCATGACTTTACACATTCAAGTAGTAATAAGGTAGGTTAGGTGAGTATAGGCCTTTCACCAAAATTCTACCTACTAGTATTCTACTCTTCACATTAACCTTACTCTCAAAGCCCTAGTGATTCAACATTCATGACTACAAGCCCTTCTCTCAAAGCTTTACTTCTTACAATCATCATACATATCTAGATTTCAAGGCATTCTAATCACATTCTTCATTATCAAGTGATTCTAGTCATAATTCATCATAAAGGTTCAACTTCAAGCTTTATTCATCATGATCCATCACATATTCTATAGTTCAATTCAATTCATGTCTAATTGCTTTTAATCTTGAACAATTGCTATACAAATCAACAATTCTAGCGGATTAATTAAGATTCATCAATTTCCCTCTACAAGGCTTAGACCCACATACTTTGATTTCATCAATTTGAACTGAACTTAGGGTTAGCCATGGAAACATAATATCATCAATATATCTCAATTCAATACTAAAACATTCATAAATAAGTATTATCCAACCAATTGGAATCATACCCAACTAAACCCACACATTGGAAAAAACTCTAGCTTAGATTGGGGTTCTTCTTCTCAAATTTGGGGGAAATCTAGGGGGCTCTATGGGTGGAAGAACCCATAGATGAAATAGCTAACATACATTAATTCAAAGCCCTAAAACAAGCTTTCATCAATGGAGTCTTGTTCTTGACCTAAGCTTCAAGCTCTATCTTCTTCCTCAAGTCTTGAGTTTTATAGAGAGAGAAATATTTAAGAGGAGAGTATTTTAGGGTTTTAATTTGGGTCTTGTGAAATAGTGACTTAATTAGGTGGCTAAAAGCTTAAAATATCTTATATAGGGTTTTAAGATTAGGTAAAACGACCCCATCCAAAAACTACCACGTTTGGAATTTCCTAAAAACCCCTCCACTTGGCAGCCTACTATCCAAGCTTCACGAGAGGCACCACGGGTCGTGGTCCTCACCACTGAACGTGGTCCTGCTCGTGGTCTTTGGACCAGTAGCTAGGCCACTTGGTTTGACCTCCAAAAACTCAAGGCATGACCACGAGCCTTCCCACGAACCGTGGTCAAGACCAATGGTCGTGAAGTGGCTCGTGTTCCTTGGGCAGTAGCTTGGCCTCAAGGACTTGCCTCCCACAAGTCTAAGGGAACTTCACGAGACCTCCCACGAACCGTGGTCAAGACCACTGGTCGTGGTGATGGTCGTGAACATGGGGAAGTACCTTGCCAAGGTTGGGGTAGCCTTGGCTTTTGGCTTAGGCTTTGCCCCTTTGCCTTGGCACTTGCCCTTGTAACCCTCAACTAAACCCTAAATGGTCTTTTAAACTACGGGGTATAACACGTGCCTTGACGTTTAACCCTAAACCCCTCATTCTAAGTATGGGAAGTCTCATCTACGACTCTAACCCTCATATCAAACTCTAGAACCCTAACTTGAGGCTCTAGTTTAGTCTACTAGTTTCTGGGGTATTACACTGGTGTGAGTATACGTGGTGGTTCCCCAACTCATTACAGAGGTCCTCATAAAGTTTTTTTTAGAAAATAAATTAGGGTGCTTTGAGTCACCAGATCCATGAGCTAATACACATGAAAATCCAGAAATTTTGGTAATTTCTACAAAAGGGAATGTAAATGCGAAAATAGGTGTTAAAAAATTGGTGTGAGTATGCATGGTGGTTCCCCAACTCATTACGAAGGTCCTCATAAAATTTTTTCAATTTTTTTTTGGGTGCTCTGAGGCTCTAGATCCATGGACACATGAAAAATCGAGGAATTTGGATAATTCCTTAAATAAGGCTTGTAAATGCGGAAATAGGCGTTAAAAATGGTGTGAGTATACATGATGGATCCCCAACTTATTACGGAGGTCCTCATAAAGTTTTACAGAAAAAAACTAGGGTGCTTCGAAGATCGTGATCCATGGGCTAATCCACACAAAAAATGAGGAATTTTGATAATTCCTTAAAAAGGGTGTGTAAATACGGAAATAGACGTTAAAAAATGGTGTGAGTATACGTGGCGGTTCACCAACTCATTATGGAGGTTCTCATAAAGGTTTTTCAGAAAAAAAAATTGGGTACTCTGAGGCGCCAGATCCATGGGCTAATACACACGAAAGATCGAGAAATATGGGTAATTTCTATAAAAGAGCATGTAAATAAGAAAATAGGCGTTAAAAAAATAGTGTGACTATTCATGGTGGTTCCTCAACTCATTACAAAGTTCCTCGTAAAGTTTTTTTAGTAAAAATTTTTGGGTGCTTCGAGACGCCATATACATGGGCTTATACACGAAAAATCGAGGAATTAGGGTAATTCCTAAAAAAGGGCATGTAAATGCGGAAATAAGCATTCAAAAATGGTGTGAGTATACGTGGTGATTTCCCAATTCATTGCAGAGCTCCTCATAAAGTTTATTCAGAAAAAAATTTGGGTGCTCCGAGGCTCCATATCAATAGGCTAATATACATGAAAAATCTAACAATTTGGGTATTTCCTAAAAATGGGTCTGTAAATACGAAAATAGGCGTTAAAAAAATATTGTGAGTATACGTGGTGGTTCCCAAACTCATTACAGAAGTCCTCATAAACTTTTTCAGGAAAAAACTTTGGGTGCTCTGAGGCGCCAGATCCATGGGCTAATACACATGAAATATCAAGGAATTTGGGTAATTCCTAAGAAGGGTCTGTAAATGCAGAAAAAGGCGTTAAACATGGTGTGAGTATATGTGGTGGTTTCCCAACCCATTACAGAGGTCCTCATAAAGTTTTTCAGTAAAAACTTTGGGTGCTCCGAGGCGCCAAATTCATGTGCTAATACACACGAAAAATCGTAGAATTTTGGTTAATTCATAGAAATGGCCTGTAAATCCGAAAATAGGCATTAAAAATGGTGTGAGTATACGTGGTGGTTTCCTAACTCATTCGGAGGTCCTTTTAAAGTGTTTTTTAGCAAACAATTTTGGATGCTCCGAGACGCCAAATCTATGGGCCTATACACACGAAAAATCATGGAATTTGAGTAATTCCAAAAAAGAGCCTGTTAATGCGTAAATATACGTTAAAAAAATTGTGTGAGTTTACGTGGTGGTTCCCCAACTCGTTACAGAGGTCCTCATAAAGTTTATTCAAATTTTTTTTGGTTGCTCCGAAGTTTCAGATCCATTGGCTAATACACATGAAAAATTGAGGAATTTAGGTAATCCCTAAAAAAAGGTCTGTAAATGCGGAAATAGGCGTTCAAAAAATGGTGTGAGTATACGTGGTGGTTCCCCTACTATTATGGATATCCTCATAAAGTTTTTCAGAAAAAAATTTGGGTGCTCCGAGGCGCCAGATCCAAAGGCTAATACACACGAAAAATTGAGCAATTTGGGTAATTCCTAAAAAAAGGTTTTAAAATAGAGAAATAGGCGTTAAAAATGGTTTGAGGATACGTGGTGGTTCCCCAACTCATCACAGAGGTCCTAGGCGCTCCGAGGCGCCAGATCCATGTGCTAATACACACGAAAAATTGAGAAATTTAGGTAAATCCTAAAAAAGGGCCTGTAAATGTGGAAATAACTGTTAAAAAATGTTTGTGAGTATATGTGGTGGTTCCCCAACTGATTACGGATGTCCTCATAAAGTTTTTTCTTAAAACTATTTAGGGTGCTCTGATACGCCAGATCCATGGGCTAATAAATACGAAAAATCGAGGAATATGGGTAATTTCTAAAAAAGGATGTGTAAATGTGGAAATATGCGTTAAAAATAATGTGAGTATACGTGATGGTTTCCCAAATCATTACAGAGGTCCTCATAAAGTTTTTACCGAAAAAACTTTTAGCCAGGTGCCAGATCCATGGACTAATAATCACGAAAAATTGAGGAATTTGGGTAATTCCTAAAAAAGGGCCTGTAAATGCGGAAATAGGCGTTAAAAAAGGTGTGAGTATATATGGTGGTCCCTCAACTCATTACATAGGTCCTCATAAAAAGTTTTTCAGAAAACAATTTTAGGTGCTCCGAGGCGCCAGATCCAAAGGCTAATAATACACACAAAAAATTCAGAAATTTGGGTAATTCCTAAAAAAGGGTCTGTAAATGCGGAAATAGGCGTTAAGAAAATTCTGTGAGTATACGTGGTGTTTCCCCAGCTCATTACGGAGGTCCTCATAAAGTTTTTTCTAAAAATTCTTTGGATCCGTCGAGGCGCCAAATCTATGGGCTAATAGACACGGTGTCTGTAAATGTGGAGATATGCGTTAAAAAATGGTGTGAATATACGTAGTGGTTTCCCAACTCATTACAGAGGTCCTCATAAAGCTTTTTCAATTTTTTTCTTGTGCTCCAAGGCGGCAGATCCATGAGCTAATATACACGAAAAATTGAGGAATTTAGGTAATGCCTAAAAATGGCATGTAAATGCGGAAATATGCGTTAAAAAATGGTATGAGTTATACTTGGTGGTTCCCCAACTTATTACGGAGGTCCTCATAAGGTTTTTTAGAAAAAAAATTGGGTGCTCCGAGGCGCCAGATCCATGGGCTAAAACAAACGAAAAATTGAGGAATTTGGGTTATTTCTAAAAATGGGTCTGTAAATGTGGAAATGAGCGTTAAAAATGGTGTCAGTATACGTGGTGATTCCCAACTCATTACGGAGGTCATAATAAAGTTTTTTTCATAAAACAATTTTGGATGCTCCGAGGCGCCAGTTGCATGGGATAATACACACGAAAAATCAAGGAATATGGTTAATTCCTAAAAAAAGGTTAGTAAATGTTGAAATAGGCGTTAAAATGGTGTGAGAATACGTGTTGGTTTCCATACTTATTACAGAGGTCTTCATAAAGTTTTTTCAAAAAATATTTTGGTGCTCCAATGCGCCAGTTCCATGGGCTAATACACACGAAAGATCGAGAAATTTGGGTAATTCCATAAAATGGGTCGGTAAATGCGAAAATAGGAGTTAAAAATGTTGTGAGTATATGTGGTGGTTCCCAACTCTTTACGGAGGTCCTCATAAAGTTTTTGCAGAAAAAGTTTTTGGGTGCTCCGAGAAGCAAGATCCATGGGCTAATACATACGAATAATCGAGGAATTTTGGTAATTTCTGAAAAGGGGTCTGTAAATGTGAAAATAGGCGTTAAAAATTGGTGTGAGTATATGTGGTGGTTTCCCAACTCATTATAGAGGTCCTTATAAAGTTTTTTCATAAATTTTTTTTGGGTATTTCGAGGCGCTAAATCCATGGGCTCATACACACGAAAAATCGAAGAATTTTGATAATTCCTAAAAAGGGCATGTAAATGCGGAAATATGCGTTAAAAAATGGTGTGAGTATATATGTTGGTTCCCCATATCATTAAGAAGGTTCTAATAAAGTGTTTTCCAAAAAAAATTTAGGTGCTCCGAGACGCCAGATCCATGGGCTAATATACATGAAAAATTAAGGAAGGATAATTCCTAAAAAAGGGCCTGTAAATGCAGAAATAGGCGTTAAAAAATGGTGTGAGTATACATGGTGGTTTCTCAACTCCTTACCCAGGTCCTTTTAAAGTTTATTCAGAAGAAAATTTTCGGTGCTCCGAGGCGCCATATCCATGGGCTAATAATACATACGAAAAATCAAGGAATTTGGGTAATTCTTAAATAAGGGTCTGTAAATGCGGAAATTGGCATTAAAAAAATGTTGTGAGCATACGTGGTGTTTCTCCAACTCATTATGGAGGTCCTCATAAAGTTTTTTTCTGAAAAAAATATTTGGGTGCTCCAAGGCGCCAGATCCATGGGCATTCACAAGAAAAATCGAGGAATTTGGATAATTCCTAAAAAGGGTCTGTAAATATGAAAATAGTCATTAAAAATGGTGTGAGTATACGTGGTGGTTTCCTAACTCATTACAGAGGTCCACATAATGTTTTTTCAGATAAAAAATTTGGGTGCTCCGAGGCACCAAATTAATGGGCTAATACACACAAAAAATTGAGGCATTTGGGTAATTACTAAAAAAAGGACTGTAAATGCGGAAATAGGCGTATAAAAATGGTGTGAGTATACGTGGGGGTTCCCCAACTTACTACGAAGGTCCTCATAAGGTTTTTTCAGAAAAAAAATTGGGTGCTCTGAGGCGCCAGATCCATGGGCTAATACAAATGAAAAATCGAGGAATTAGGTAATCCCCAAAAAATGGTCTATAAATGCGGAATGGGCGTTACAAAAATTATGTGAGTATACGCGGTGGTTCCCCAACTCATTAAAGAGGTCCTCATAAAGTTTTTTCAGAAATTATTTTTGGGTGCTCTGAGGCACCAGATTCATGGGTTAATACACACGAAAAATTGAGGAATTTGTGTAATTCCTTAAAAAGGGTCTGTATATGTGGAAATAGGTGTTAAATAATGGTGTGAGTATACATTGTGGTTTACCAACTCATAACAGAGGTTCTCATAAAGTTTTTTCAGAAAAAAAAATTGGGTGCTCAGAAGCGTCAAATCCATGAGCTAATACTCACGAAAAATTGAGGAATTAGGGTAATTGCTAAAAAAAATGGCTTGTAAATGCAGAAATAGCCGTTAAAAATGGTGTGAATATACGTAGTGGTTCCCCAACTCATTACGGAGGTCCTCGTAAAAAATTTTCAGAAAAATATTTAGGTTCTCCGAGACGCCAGACCTATGGGCTACACACGAAAAATCCAGGATTTTGGGTAATTCCTAAAAAAGGCATGTAAATGCCGAAATAGGCGTTTAAAAAATGGTGTGACTATACGTAGTTGTTCCCCAACTCATTACAGAGGTCCTCATAAAAAAAATTCATAAAAAATAATTGTGTGCTCCGAGGTGCTAGATCCATGGGCTAATACACACGAAAAATTGAGTAATTTTTTAATTCCTAAAAAAAGAGTGTGTAAATGCGAAAATAGGCATTAAAATTTGGTGTGAGTATACTGGTGATTTCCCAACTCATTAGAGAGGTCCTCATAAAGTTTTTCAGAAATTTTAGTTTTGGTGTTCCGAGGTGCCAGATCCATGGGGCTAATACACACAAAAATTGAGAAATTTGAGTGTTTTCTAAAAATGGTCCTGTAAATGCGGAAATATATGTCAAAAAAGTGGTGTGAGAATACGTGGTGGTTCCCCAACTTATTACGGAGATCCTCATAAAACATTTTCAGAAAAAACTTTGGGTGCTCCAAGGCGCTAGATCCATGGGCTAATACCCACGAAAAATCAAAGATTTTGGGTAATTCCTAAAAGATGGTATGTAAATGCGGAAATAGGCGTCAAAAAAATGTTGTGAGTATACGTGGTAGTTCCCCAACTCATTACAGAGGTCCTCATAAAAAATTTTCAGAAAGTTTTTTTGAGTGCTTTGAAGCGCCAGATCTATGGGCTAATACACATGAAAAATCAAGGAATTTGGGTAATTTCTAAAAATAAGGGTCAGCATATGCGGAAATAGGCGTTAAAAAATGGTGAGAGTATACGTGGTGGTTTCCTAAATCATTACAGAGGTCCTCATAAAATTTTTCTGTGAAAAATTATGGGTGCTCCGATGTGCCAAATCCACGGACTAATATACACAAAAAATTGAGGAATTTGGATAAGTCCTAAAAAAAGTGGCCTATAAATTCAGAAATAGGCGTTAAAAATGTTTTGAGTATACGTGGTCGTCCTCAACTCATTACACAGGTCCTCATAAAGTTTTTTTCAGAAAATTTTTTGGATGCTCCGAGACGCTAGATCCATGGGCTAATACACACAAAAAATCATGGATTTTAGGTAATTCCTAAAAGAGGGCATGTAAATGCGGAAATAGGCGTTAAAGAAATGGTGTGAGTATACTTGGTGGTTCCCTAACTTATTACGGAGATGCTTATAAAGTTTTTTCAGAAAAAAATCTGGGTGCTCTGAGGCACCATATCTATGGGCTAATACACATGAAAAATTGAGAAATTTGGGTATATCCTAAAAAACGTCTTGTAAATGGAAAAAATAGGCGTTACAAAATTATTGTGAGTATATGTGGTGGTTCCCCAACTCATTACGAAGGTCCTCATAATATTTTTTTAGAAATTTTTTTTGAGTGCTTCGAGACGCCAGATCCATGAGCTAATACACGAAAAATCGAGAAATTTGGGTAATTGCTAAAAGGGGGTCTGTAAATGCGGAAATAGGTGTTAACAAATAGTGTAAGTATACGTGGTGGTTTACCAACTCATTACGAAGGTCCACATAAAGTTTTTTCAGAAAAAAAATTAGGTGCTCTTAGGCGTCAGATCCATGGGCTAACACACACGAAAAATCAAGTAATTTGGGTAATTCCTAAAAAAAAGGTCTGTAAATGCGGAAATAGGCGTTAAAAAAATGGTGTGAGTATACGTGGTAGTTTCCCAACTCATTACAGAGGTCCTAATAAAGTTTTTTTAGAAAAGTTTTTTGAGGTCTCTGAGGCGCCAAATCAATGGACTAATACACACAAAAAGTCGAGGATTTGGGTAATTTCTAAAAAAGGGTCTGTAAATGTAGAAGTAGCTGTTAAATAAATAGTGTGAGTATTCGTGGTGGTTTCCCAACTCATTACGGAGGTCCTCGTAAAGTTGTTTCAGAAAAAATATTTGGCTGCTCATAGATGCCAGATCTATGGGCTAATACACAAAAAAATCGAGGAATATGGGTAATTCCTAAAAAAGGGCCTAAAATTCGAATTGGGCGTTAAAAAAATGGTGTGAGTATACGCGGTCGTTCCTCAACTCATTACAGAGGTCCTCATAAAATTTTTTTTGAAAAATTTGGGTAATTGCTAAAAAAAGGCCAGCAAATGGGGAAATAGGCGTTAAAATGGTGTGAGTATACGTAGTGGTTCCCCAACTCATTACAGAGGTCCTAATAAAGTTTTTTCAGATTTTTTTGTGGATGCTCATAGATGTCAGATCCATGGGCTAATACACACAACAAATCGAGGAATATGGGTAATTGCTAAAAAAAGCGTTTAAATGAGGAAATAGGCGTTAAAAAAAATGGTGTGAGTAGAGATGCTGGTTCCTCAACTCATTAGAGAGGTTCTCAAGAAGTTTTTTTAGAAAATTTTCTTGGGTGTTCTGAGACGCCAGATTAATAGGCTAATACACACGAAAATCGAGGAATTTGGGTAATACCTAAAAAAGGGTCTGAAAATGTGAAAATAGGCGTTAAAATGGTGTGAGTATACGTGGTGGTTTCCCAACTCATTACAGAAGTCCTCATAAAGTTTGTTCAGAATAAAATTTTGGGTGCTCCGAGACGCTAAATCCACGGGCTAATACACACGAAAAATTAAGAAATTTAGGTAATTCCTAAAAAAGAGCCTGTAAATGCGGAAATAGACGTTAAAAAAAAGATGTGAGTATACGTGGGGTTCCCCAACTCATTACATAGGTCCTCATAAAGTTTTTCAGAAAAAAAAATTGGGTACTCATAGTTGCCAGATCCATGGGCAAATACAAATAAAAATCGAGGAAAATAGGTAATTCGAAAAAAAAAGGGCCTGAAAATGCGGAAATGAACGTTAAAAAATGATGTGTGTATACGTGGTGGTTCCCTAACTCATTACGGAGGTCCTCATAAAGTTATTTCAGGAAAAAAAATTGGGTGCTCCAAGACGCCAGATCCATGTGCTAACACACATGAAAAATTGAGAAATTTGTGTAATTACTAAGAAGGGCCTGTAAATGCGGAAATAGGCATTAAAAAATGATGTGAGTATACGTGGTGGTTCCCTAACTCATCACAGAGGTCCTCATAAGTTTTTTTAGAAAAAAATTTGGGTGCTCATTGATGCCAGATCCATCGACTAATACACATTAAAATCGAGGAAAATAAGTAATTCCTAAAAAATGGCCTGAAAATGCAGATATGATCGTTAAAAAAATAGTGTGAGTATACGTGGTGGTTCCCCAACTCATTATGGAGGTCCTCATAAATTCTTTTTAGAAAAAAAATTTGGGTGCTCTGAGACGCTAGATCAATGGGCTAATACACACGAAAAATTGAGGTATTTGGTTAATTGCTAAAAAGGGCCATTAAATACGGAAATAGACGTTAAAAAAATGGCGTGAGTTTACGTAGTGGTTCCGCAACTCATTACGGAGGTCCTCATAAAAAAAAATTGAAAAAAATTGCGGGTGCTCCGAGACGCCTGATCCATAGGCTAATATACATTAATAATCGATGAATTTGGGTAGTTTCTAAAAAGTGTCTGTAATGCGGAATTAGACGATAAAAAATGGTGTGCGTATACGTGGTGATTTCCCAACTTATTACAGAGGTCCTCATAAAAATTTTTTAGGAAAAACTTTTGGGTTCTCTGAGCCACCATATCCATGGGCTACACATACAAAATAAAAGAATTTGGATAATTCCTAAAAAAGGGTCTGTAAATGCGGAAATAGGCGTTAAAAAATGGTATGAGTATACGTGGTGGTTACCCAACTTATTACGGAGATCCTCATAAAGTTTTTTCAAAAAATAATTTTAGTTACTACGAGGCAATAGATATTTGGGCTTTTACACACGAAAAATTGAGGAATTTGGGTAATTCCGAAAAAGGGTGTAAATGCGGAAATAGGCGTCAAAAAATGGTGTGAGAATATGTGGTGGTTCCCCAACTTATTACGGAGGTCCTCATAAAGTTTTTTCAGAAAAATATTTTGGGTGCTCATAGATGCCAGATCTATGGACTAATACACACAAAAAAATTGAGGAATTAGGGTAATTCCTAAAAAAGGGCCTGAACATGCAGAAACGGGTAGTAAAAAAATAGTGTGAGTATACGTGGTGGTTTCCCAATCATTACAGATGTCCTCATAAAGTTTTTTCAGAAAAAATATTTGGGTGCTCCGAGGCGCCATATCCATTGGCTAATACACACCAAAAATAAAGGTATTTGGGTAATTCCTAAAAATAAGCCTGTAAATGTGGAAATAGGCGTTTAAAAAATGGTGTGAGTATACGTGGTGGTTCCCAACTTATTACATAGGTCCTCATAAAGTATTTTAAGACAAAAAATTTGGGTGCTCTGAAGCATCAGATCAATGAGCTAATACACACGGAAAATTGAGGAATTAGGATTATTCCTAAAAAAAGGTTTGTAAATACGGAAATAGGCGTTAAAAAATAGTGTGAGTATACCTAGTGGTTCCCCAACTCATTACAGAGGTCCTCATAATGCTTATTCAGGAAAAAAAAAATTAGGTGCTCCGAGGCGCCAGATCCATGGGTTAAATACACACGAAAAATGAGAAATTTGGGTAATTCCTAAAAAAGAGCTAGTAAATGCGGAAATAGGCATTAAAAATGGTGTGAGTATACGTAGTTGTTCCCCATATAATTATGGAGATCCTCATAAATTTTTTTCAGAAAAAATATTTTTGTGTTTCGAGACGCCAGATCCATGGACTATTAACACACAAAAAATCAAATATTTGGGTAATTCCTAAAAAGGACATGTAAATGTGGAAATAGGCGTTAAAAAATGGTGTGAGTATACCTGGTGGTTCCCCAACTCATTATGAAGGTCCTCATAAAGTTTTTTGAGAAAAAAATTTGGTTGCTCTGGGGCGCCAGATCCATGGGCTATAACACACGAAAAATCGAGGATTTGGGTAATTCCTAAAAAGGGTCTGTAAATGCGGAAATAGGCGTTAAAAAAATAGTGTGAGTAACGTGGTGGTTCCCCGACTCATTACGGAGGTCTTCATAAAATTTTTTGAGAATTTTTTTTTAGGTGCTCCGGGGCGCAAGATCCATGGGCTTATAACACACGAAAAATCGAGGAATTGGGTAATTCCTAAAAAAAGCCTGTAAATGCGGAAATATGTGTTAAAAATGGTGCGAGTATACGTGGTGTTTCCCCAAATCATTATGGATATCCTCATAAAGTTTTTTGAATTTTTTTTTTTTGGGTACTCCGAGGCGCCAGATTCATGGGCTAATACATTTGAAAAATTAAGGAAATTGGGTAATTCCTAAAAAGGAGTCTGTAAAATACGGAAATAAGCGTTAAGAAAATGGTTGAGTATACGTGATGGTTTCCCAACTTATTACAGGGGTCCTCATAAAAAATTTCAGAAATTTTTTATTGGGTTCTCCGGGGCGCCAGATCCATGGGCTAATACACTCGAAAATTCGAGGAATTTCAGTGATTCCTAAAAAGGATCTGTAAATGTGGAAATATGCGTTAAAAATGGTGTGTGTATACGTGGTGGTTCCCCAACTCATTTAGGAGGTCCTCATAAAGTTTTTTTAGAAAAAAATTAGGGTGCTCAAGGCGCCAGATCCATGGGCTTATACACACGAAAAATCAAAAAAATTGGGTAATTCCTAAAAATGGGTGTGTAAATGCGGAAGTAGGTGTTAAAAATGATGTGAGTATACGTGGTGGTTCCCCAACTCATTATGGAGGTCCTCATAAAGTTTTTTCAGAAATTTTTTTGAGTGCTTAGAGGCGCCAGATCCATGGGCTAATACACATGAAAAATTGAAGAATTTGGGTAATTTCTAAAAAGGGCCTATAAATGCGGAAATACGCATTAAAAATGATGTGAGTATACGTGGTAGTTCCCCAACTCATTATGGAGGTGCTCATAAAGTTTTTTGACAAAAAAAATTAGGGTGATCCGTGGTGCAAGATCCATGGGCTCATACACACGAAAAATCAAGAAATTTGTGTAATTACTAAAAAGGGCATGTAAATGCGGAAATAGGAGTTAAAAAAATTATTTGAGTATACGTGGTGGTTCCCCAACTCATTACAAATGTCCTCATAAAGTTTCTTGAGAAACAATTCTTAGGTGCTTCGAGGCGCCTGATCCATGGGCAAATACACATGAAAAATCAAGAAATTTGGGTAATTTCTAAAATGTGCCTGTAAAGCGGAAATAGGTGTTAAAAAATGGTTTGAGTATACGTTGTGGTTCCCCTACTCATTTACAGAGGTCCTCATAAAGTTTTTGAGAAAATGTTTTTTGGGTCCTCCGAAGCGCCAAATCCATGGGCATTATACATACGAAAAATTAAGGGTCTGTAAATGCTGAAATAGGGGTTAAAAAAATAGTGTGAGTATGCATGATGATTCCCCAACACATTACGGGTTCCTAATAAAGTTTCTTTAGGAAAAAAGTTTAGGTGCTCCGAGGCGCAAGATTCGTGGGCTAATAGACATGAAAAATAAGTTATTTGGGTAATTCTTAAAAAAAGCGCTTGTAAATGCGGAAATAGGCATTAAAAATGGTGTGAGTATACTTGGTGATTCCCCAACTCATTATGGAGGTCCTCATAATTTTTTTTCAAAAAAAAATTTGGTTGCTCCTAGGCGCCAGATTCACGGTCTAATACACATGAAAAATCAAGGAATTTGGATAATTTCTAAAAAAAATTATAAATGCGGAAATAAGGGTTAAAAATGGTGTGATTATACGTGGTGGTTCCCCAACTCATAACGTAAGTCCTCATAAACTTTTTAAGAAATTTTTTTTGGGTGCTCTGAGGCGCCAGATCCATGGGATAATTCACACGAAAAATTGAGGAAATTGGGTAATTCTTAAAAAAGGGTATGTAAATGCGGAAATAGGCGTTAAAAATGGTGTGAGTACACGTGATGGTTCCCTAACTCATTACAGAGGTCCTCATAAAGTTTTATGAGAAAAAAAATTTGGGTGCTCCGAGGCACCAGATCCATGTGCTAATACACACGAAAAATCGAGGAATTTGATTAATTCCTAAAAAAAAGCCTGTAAATGTGGAAATAGGAGTTAAAAATGGTGCGAGTATACAAGGTGGTTCCCAAAATCATTACGGAGGTCATCATAAATATTTTTTTAAAAAAATTTGGGTGCTCCGAGGCGCTAAATCCATGGGCTAATACAACGAAAAATCATGAAATTTGGTTAATTCTAAAAACAGGCCCGTAAATGCAGAAATATGGGTTAAAAATGGTGTGTGTATACGTGGTGGTTCCCCAATTCATTATGGAGGTCCTCATAAAGTTTTTTTTTAAAAAAATTGGATGCATCGAGGCGCCTGATCAATGGACTAATACACAAAAAAATTGAGTAATTTAGGTAATTCCTAAAAAAGGGTCTGTAAATGCGAAAATAGGTATTAAAAATGGAGTAAGTATATGTGGTGGTTTCCCAACTCATTACGGAGGTGCTCATAAAGTTTTTTGAGAAAAAAAATTTGTGGGCTCTGAGGCGCCAGATCATGGGCTAATACACACTAAAAATGGAGTAATTTGGGTAATTTCTAAAAAGGGGCAGTAAATGTGGAAATAGAGTTTAAAAAAATGGTGTGAGTATACGTGGTGGTTTCCTAACTCATTACAAAGGTCCTCATAAATTTTTTTGAGAAAATATTTTAAGGTGCACCGAGACGCCAGATCCATGGGCTAATACACACGAAAAATTGAGGTATTCGGATAATTCCTGAAAAAGGGCCTGTAAATGCAGAAATATGCGTTATAAATGGTGTGAGTATACATGATGGTTCCCCAACTCATTACGGAGGTCCTTATAAAGTTCTTTAAAAAAAAATTGGGTGCTCCGAGGCGCCAGATCCATGGGCTAATACATACGAAAAATCGAGTAATTTGGGTAGTTCCTAAAGAAAGGCATGTATATGTGGAAATGGGCATTAAAATAATTAGTGAGTATACGTGGTGGTTCCCCAACTCATTATGGAGTTCCTCATAAAGTTTTTTCAGAAAAATATTTTGGGCGCTCCGAGGCGTCAGATCCATGCGCATTATATACAAGAAAAATCGAAAAATTTAGGTAATTCCTAAAAAAGGCCTTGTAAATGCGGGAATAGGAGTTAAAAAAGTTATGTGATTATACGTGGTGGTTCCCTAACTCATTACGGAGGTCCTCATAATATTTTTTGAGAAAAAAAATCTAGGTGCTCCGAGGCGCCAGATCCATGGGCATTATACACACAAAAAATCAAGGAATTTGGATAATTCTTAAAAAAGGGTCTGCAAATGTTGGAATAGGTGTTAAAAATGGTGTAAGTATACGTGATGGTTCCCCAACACATCATGGAGGTCTTCATAAAGTTTTTTGAGAGAAAAAAATTGGGTGCTCCAAAGCGTCAGATCTATTGGCAAATACACACGAAAAATTGAGGAATTTGGGTAATTCCTAAAAAAAGGCCTGTAAATGTGGAAATAGGCTTTAAAAAATGGTGAGAGTATACATGGTGGTTCCCCAACTCATTACAGAGGTCCTCATAAAGTTTTTTGAGAAAAAAAATTTGGGTGCACCAAGGCGCCAGATCCATAGGTTAATACACACGAAAAATTGAGAAATTTGTGTAATTCCTAAAAAGGGCCTGTAAATGTGGAAATAGTGGTTAAAATGATGTGAGTATACGTGGTGGTTCCCCAACTAATTACGGAGGTCCTCGCAAATTTTTTTGAGAAAAAAAAATCTTAGATGCTCTAAGGCCCCGGATCCATGGGATAATACACATGAAAAAGAAGGAATTTGGGTAATTCCTAAAAAAGGGCATGTACATGCGGAAATAGGCGTTAAGAAAATGGTGTAATTATGCGATGGTTCCGCAACTCATTACAGAGGTCCTCATAATGATTTTTGAGAAAAATATATTTGCTGCTCCTAGGTGCTAGATCAATGGGCACCTACGAAAAATCAAGAAATTTTTGAAATTCCTAAAAAAGGGCTTTTAAATGTGGAAATAGGCGTAAAAACGGTGTGAGTATATCTGGTGGTGGTTTCCCAACTCATTACGAAGTCCGGATAAAAAAATTCAGAATTTTTTTTGGGTGATCTGAGGTGTCTACATTCATGGGCTTATACACATGAAAAATCGAGAATTTGGGTAATTTCTAAAAAAAGACTTGTAAATGCGGAAATAGGGTTAAAAATTGGTGTAAGTATACAGGGTGGTTCCCCAACTCATTACGGGGTTCCTCATAAATTTTTTAAGAAAAAAAGTTTGGGTGCTCCGAGGTGTCAGATCCATGGGCTAATACACATGAAAAATTGAGGAATTTGGGTAATCCTAAAAAAGGGCCTTTAAATGAGGAAATAGGCGTTAAAAATAGTGTGAGTGTACGTGATGGTTCCCCAATTCATTACGGAGGTCATCATAAAGTTTTTTCAGAAAAAAATTTGGGTGCTCTGAGGCGCCAGATCCATGGGCTAATACACACGAAAAATCATGGAATTTGGGTAATATCTAAAAGAGGGCATGTAAATGCAGAAATTGGGGTTAAAAATGGTGTGAGTAAACGTGGTGGTTCTCCAACTCATTACGGAGGTCTTCATAAAGTTTTTTGAAAAACTAAATTGGTTGCATCGAGGCGCCTGATAAATGAACTAATAAACGCGAAAAATCGTGAAATTTGGGTAATTCCTAAAAAAGAGCCTGTAAATGCGGAAATAGGCGTTAAAATGGTGTGATTATACGTGATGGTTCTCCAACTCATTACGGAGGTCCTATTAAAGTTTTTTGAGAAAAAAAATTTGGGTGCTCCGAGACATCAGATACATGGGTTAATACACTCGAAAAATCGAGGAATTTGGGTAATTTCTAAAAAAGGGCATGTAAATGCGGAAATATGCGTTTAAAAATGGTGTTTATATATATGATGGTTCCCCAACTCATTACGAAAGTCCATATAAAGTTTTTTAAGAAAAAAAATTTTGGGTGCTCCGAGGCGCCAGATACATGGGCTAATACACATGAAAAATCAAGGAATTTCGGTAATTCCTAAAAAAAGGCCTATAAATGTGAAAATAGGCGTTATGAAAATGTTGTGAGTATACATTGTGGTTCCCTAACTCATTACCGAAATCCTCATAATGTTTTTTCAAAAAAAAATTGGTTGTTCCGAGGTACCAGATCCATGGGCTAATACACATGAAAAATCGAGGAATTTGGGAAATTCCTAAAAAGAGTCTGTAAATTCAGAAATAGGGGTTAAAAATGGTATGAGTATATGTGGTGGTTCCCTAACTCATTACGAAGGTCCTCATACATTTTTTTGAGAAAAAAAATTTGGGTGCTCTGAGGCGCCATATATATATATATATATATATATGAATAAATAAATAACAATTAGAAACTCTTAAGTCTTTATGAAATAGAACCTTTAAACTTTTTTTCAAAACTCATCTTTATTTCCTCAAAAAACAGAGTTTAAAACTCAAGTGTTGGCTTTAACAAGCATCTCAAGATTTATACCTCAATTCATAGGGTTCAAGCAGAATTATGGACATGAACGACTCAACTCAGGGATCGATCTTAATAGCAATATGGAAAATCAGTACTCAGAACTCAAAAACTCAAGAACTCAAGGACTCAAAACTCAAAACTCAGAACTCAACGATACTACTCCTCTCAAGAATGCTCAATTCATAGAGTTCATGCGGGATTATGGAAATGAACGACTCAACTCAAGGATCTCAATAAAAATATAGAACTCATGAATATAACTCTTCTCATTCTTATACTTACTTTCTCAAGACTTAGTTCAAAACTATGGTTGATTTCAAAAGAATTCTCAAATTTGACTCAAACGACCCTCTTGAACTTTCCTCTTAATCTCTCTTTAATTTGAAATGTAATTTAAGAGATATGATTAGGATATTTAGGATCTTTCAACGATTAATGATGACTTTAAGAGTTAATATCAAGGAAAGAACGAAGACACGATTCAAAGGAACACATACGAAACGAAGAACGGAGAAGAAAAAGGTCGGACGACTCTGGCGTAGTGGGGGCGCATCACGCCAGCCCCTAAAGTACTGGGAGTACTTTGGGGTGCACTGCTGGCGCATTTCCCCAGCCCTCCTGGCGCTATGGGGGCGCATTGCCCCAGCCCGGACCCAGAAAATTTGATGAATTTTAGTGTTCAATTTCGGGTCCTAACTCATCTAGAATCGATTGGTTTCTTCCAAACTCTCTTTGATTCATAAACACAACACAAATTCATTGAAATCTCACTCAAATTCTATCAAGAAACACCACTCCTTCGCAAGATCCTCACCTCAAGAACTCAAAACCCCCATTGATAAAGAATGAGGCTAAAACTCAAAAACTACTCAAGAATCTTCACATAAACAATTTCATGAATGAATTAATGGAAGAACTACATGATTGGCGTGAGGACGAAGAAGTCCATCACTATGGGAAACCTCACGTACCTGGAAAGAACCATGATCTTGGCGAAAATCAACGAATCTTGAAGAACGCTTGAAAACCTCGCTTTTCTTCTCTTGAAACCTCGCTCTAATAACCCTAAGTGCTTTTGAAGGTGAATGGGTGATTAGAATCTGATTAGACCCTTAATTGGGTCAGGAAAAACGTGTTAAGACAAGTGGAGGAAAGGAAAAGACCAAAATACCCTTTTCTAAAACGAATGGAAAGCCTTAAATGCAGAGGCTTCACTCAAACAAGCATAAATTTTTATACGGAGTTCGAAATTTAGCAAACTTGGTGGTGTTGGAAAGAGGACTCAAAGACCTTCAATTTGATAGCTCATGGGCCATCTAATTATTTATGTGCTAAAAGATATGGTCGATTGAAGTTGACCCAAGAAAAATCTCATAGTGAAACCCAATCGAAAGCAAAGTTTTCAACTCAACTTTATGCTAGGGAATTCTAGTGACCTTAACATCTAAGAAAATTTAGAATCACTTACAAATCCTATTCACCATGAAGAATAACTTGAGTCTTAACTTAGAAATTTTCGGGATGTTACAGAGTCAATCGATACCAAGAATAACATCGAAATCCAACATATCTAGCTCTACAAGATCAACATGAGTGACTCTATGGGATAAGGAGACGGAACAATTTCTATAGACTCTCTTAGCCACAATAGATTCACCAATAGGAGTAGAGACAGAAAATTAATCATCATATCATTAGTGTACCAAATCATCTTCTCAATGAAAAGAATCATTGGCATAAAAAATAGCATAAGCTCCAAACCTCCTTCTGTCTTTGTATCTTCATGATTAATGTCTCTTTCCCTCTTTTGCATGTATGTGCATGTCTTTCTTACCATGGTATCTCTTTGACCATGGTCATAGTGAACTTAAGAAGAACTCTTCTAAATCATCCCTATTTTAAAGTTTGAAACTTTGATCAATTAAAAATAAAAGTAAATAAATATTAATTTCGTTTATGTATCCACCAAGTTATAGTATACATAATACTAGTACTCTAATACCCAAGAGAAAACCAAATTACAATAAGATTAATCACTATAAGATTAAATTCAATAACTATGCTTCATTTAGTTCATATCACAAAATCTATTTACAAATAGTTGTTCTTGAATAGTTGATAAAAAACTTACATGTGTTCCTACTTATCTTCCTTCTCACATGTCTTCTCATGAGTGCATGCGCAATAGGCTCATGTTGTGATCACAAACTAATAGCTTTGTAATTGTTCTATCCTTTCACTTTATTTACCATCCATATTTCAATAAACCTACAAAGTTCTTAGTTGCACGGACTCTTCACTTTTGATGTCGCAACTGTGTTAGATTCTCCAAACATACACTATTTTTAGAAAATTCGACACGCACCCGTGTTGGATTCTCCAAAAATGTATGACTTTTGGCAAATCTGGCATGCACACGTTGATAGTTTTGAAGAGTCCGAGCAACATAGACGAAGTTCAATTCAAGTCAAACGTAAAAAAAGTACAAGTCCATTAAAAAAATTTGTGTGATAAAGCAATAAAATCTCAAGCATTTTCCTCATAAGCCACCAGGTGTGATGATTGTATACTTTATTAGCTTTTGAACTTCATATTACTTCAGTCTTTCGAAAATTTAATGGACACATATCAAACGAAAAAAAGAAACAAAACAAGGCCAAGAATATTGTAACAAGTTTAACAAAGTCGCAGATGAATTATATTTATAATTATTTAACATAAAAATATCTAAATAAATTAGTAAGAACTAGCAGATCATGGTCGCTATTAATACATTTACGAAATTTTCAATTATTTTAATAAATGAGATTTACGGCATGATAAACGCTCAACTACACCTCATCCAATACTAAGTGTAGGCGATCGTAATCTAGTATAAAACCCAAAGAAGAGTTGGGATCGAACCCACAGGGAGCGGTACAAGTTCGAATTCAGTTACGAAGTTACAAATGTAATCTAATTGGTGGTAGGAATAGAAATTATCGCAAACATTTAGCTAAATTGAAAGGGGTGACAACAAATGTCAGATGGGGGATTGGTTCGTTAATTAGCAACTAAAACAAATACAAAAACAGGGGAATCAACAATGTAGAGAGGAATTCTCGAGATGTGATCGATTATAGGCTAATTTTGCTATATGGGTAATTGAAATTTACTAACGATTGCTAGATCTCAGTAGGTAGGCTAGACTATAGGTGCAAGAGCTTTCTCTCGAACAACTATTACGATTCAAGCGAGTTCTCTCGAACCTCAACAAGCTTAACAATATAAACAGCCCAAAACCTTAATTTATCTACTCTCTCGAGCTAGATAGGTAGAATCGAGTTTAGGATTCACTCTCTCGAGCTGAACTCACATCAACCCAATAACTACAATCATTAATCGAAAGCCTTAATTCCAAAACCTCTTTCTCAAGCAAGCCTAGAACTCTAAGTTAGAATTGCATTTGCAACTACAATTCATAGATTAATACACAACTATCGATTAAACCCACTTCAATTAAGCATTTAAATCAGTAAATAACAATACCCATAAGCTAATTAAGCCAATAATCACATGATCACACCCCAATAATTGAGGTTTTAGCTACACATCATAAAAAGAGAGAAACAATTACCAACTATATTAGCCATGAGCTGGGTAATAGCTTTCAAGTCTCTACAATGCTTCAAATTGAATTAGTTCAGAAACCCAATTGAAATTCCTCAAAACTAAGTCTCAAAAGCTTCAAAGTCTACAATGGAAACTCAAAAACTCAGAGAAAATTAAAACTCTCAAAACTTTCAGAATCAGAACTCCTCACGCTTCATTTTAAATTTCAATTTATAGTTTCCAGATTTTGGTCTTCAGGGCCATTAGGCGAGCTAAGACGGGCTCGTCAACCCGGTTGGCGATCCGCCCTTTGTTCCAGTCCATCGCCGGTTTGCCTTGGCTATTAGTCCTCAGGGTTCTGTGACTTTAGGCGATAGAAGTCGAAGTCACTGAGTCGTTCGGCGGTCAGCCGAATGTCCATTTCTGTCGCCAAGTAGGTTCTTCCCAAGGGCTGGCTCGCTGGAACTTTGGGCGATCACAAGGATTGCTTTCCTTCAACTTCTTCAGCATTTTCACTCCTTTTTGCCCGGTAATGTCCTTGCCTTGCTCCTTAGCCTTCATTGCTACAAATCAACACTTTAAAATCAGTTTAGAACATAAATTAGACATTTGAGGACACTTAAACTATGAAAACAAAGCCCTAAATGAGTCGAAATCTCGGACTCATCGGGCCTCACATTCAAATTTTAAAATAATAATTTAAAATAAAATAAAATTAATTAAAATAAAAAATTACGATGTAATTATTCTTCTATATAGATAAAAATTCAATAAGATAAAAATGCAAACCAAATTATGGAGTTGAACTACAAAAAGTAGTTGTAAAATGGTGAAACTTCAAATGCTCATAACTTTGGCCTCGAATGCGATTTTTTTGAATTTGGGTATTTTTTCGGGATCTATGTGAAGGCGGTTTGACCGAGTCGATTTTCTAAAAAACAACTTTTATCCCATCCAATTTTAAATTTTCCCCAATTTGTCTGATAATTTTTATTCCTTTTTAGTAAAAATCTGATGAAACAAAATGGATTTTGAGTTCAAAATACCTTGGTTATGCGAATGTGTATGTCAATTTTAACATTGAATATTCAATTGTACCAAACGAGGTACATAGTATTTGCGAACAATATAAAAAATAAAAATATTCATTAAATAATTACATGACAATTGGTTTGTTGGTTTAGCTTCTACTATTTTTTGACCTCAACAATGTGGGTTCAAACCTAGACAGAGGTGATGAAAATAGATTTGGTTGGCCCAACAAAATATTGTTATGCATGAAGCGTGGCCTTATGTTCACTCCCTTTTAATTTTTGCATATTGTTATGCATGAAGCGTGGCAGCTCTTTAGTGCACTAAAGAACAATGGGGTAGTGTCCCAACATTGTTATGCATGAAGCGTGTCAGTTCTTTAGTGCAGTGTTCATATCATCTTATATATTTGTTTAAGGCGTGGTTCCTTGAGGCCCCCCGACCCGTCCTCGAGCCGCCAGAATCATGGGCTAATACACACGAAAAACTGAAGAATTTGGGTAATTCCTAAAAAGGGCCTGTAAATACGGAAATAAGCGTTAAAAAATAATGTGAGTATACATGGTGGTTCCCCAACTCATTACGGAGATCCTCATAAAGTTTTTTTAGAAATAAATTTTGGGTGCTCCGAGGCGCCAGATCCATGGGCTAATACACACGAAAAATCGAGGAGTTTGGGTAATTCCTAAAATGAGGCGTGTAAATGCAGAAATAGGCGTTAAAAATGGTATGAGTATACGTGATGGTTTACCAAATCATTATGGAGGTCCTTATAAAGTTTTTTTAGAAAAAACTTTTTGGTGCTCCGAGACACCAGATCCATGAGCTAATGCACACGAAAAATCAAGGAATTTAGGTAATTCCTAAAAGGGGCCCGCAAATGCGAAAATAGGCATTACAAAAATGGTTGAATATACGTAGTGGTTCCCCAACTCAATACGGAGATCCTCATAAAGTTTTTTAAGAAAAAAATTTGGGTGCTCCGAGGCACAGATCCATAGGCTAATAGACACGAAAAATCAAGAAATTTGGGTAATTCCTAAAAAGGGACTTGTAAATGCGGAAATAGGCGTTAAAAATATGGTGTAAGTATACATGGTGGTTCCCCAACTCATTACGGAGGTCCTCATAAAGTTTTTTTAGAAAAAAAATTGGTGCTCCGAGGCGCCTGATCCATGGGCTAATACACATGAAAAATCGCGAAATTTAGGTAATTCCTAAAAAGGATATGTAAATGCGGAAATAGGCGTTAAAAATAATGTAAGTATACGTGGTGGTTCTCCAACTCATTACGGAGGTCCTCAGAAAGTTATTTTAGAAAAAAATAATTAGGTGCTCTGAGGCGCCAGATACATGGGCTAATACATAAAAAAAATTGAGGAATTTTGTAATTCCTAAAAACGGGCCTGGAAATACGAAAATAGGTGTTAAAAATGGTTTGAGTATACGTGGTGGTTTTCCAACTAATTACGGAGGTCCTCATAAAGTTTTTTTTAGAAAAAAATTTGTGTGCTCTTAGGCGCCAGATCCATGGGCTAACACACACGAAAAATTGGTTAATTCGGGTAATTATTAAAAATGGGTCTGTAAGTGCGGAAATAGGCATTAAAAAAATGGTGTCAGTATACCTGGTGGTTCCAACTCATTACAGAGGTCCTCATAAACGTTTTTGATTAAAAAAAATTGGATGCCTCGGGGCGCCAGATTCATGGGCTAATACACACGAAAAATCGAGGAATTTCAGTAATTCCTAAAAGAGGCATGTAAATTCGAAACTAGGCGTTAAAAAATAATGTGTAAGTATATGTGGTGGTTCCCCAACTCATTACGGAGGTCATCATAAAGTTTTTTGATAGAAAATTTTTTTGGTGCTCTGGGACGCCAGATCCATGGATAACACACATGAAAAATTGAGGAATTTGGATAATTCTTAAAAGGGGCCTGTAAATGCGGATATAGGTATTAAAAAATGGTGTGAGTATACGTGGTGGTTCCCAAACACATTACGGAGGTCCTCATAAAGTTTCTATCAAAAAACAGGGTGATTTGGGGAGCCAGATCCATGGGGTAATACACACGAAAAATTGAGAAATTTGAGTAATTCCTAAAAAGGGGCATGTAAATGTGAAAATAGGCGTTAAAAATATGGTGTTAGTATACATGGTGGTTCCCCAACTCATTATGGAGGTTTTCATAAAAAAATTGTAGAAATTTTTTTTGGGTGCTCCGAGGCACCAGATCCATGGGCTAACACATGAAAAATTGCGGAATTTGGGTAATTCCTAAAAAGGGCTTGTAAATATGGAAATAGGCGATAAAAAATAATGTGAGCATACGTGGTGGTTCCCCAACCCATTACGGAGGTCCTCATAAATTATTTTTAGAAAAAAAAAATTGGGTGCTCAGAGGCGCCAGATCCATAGGCTAATAATATACACGAAAAACCAAGAAATTTCGTAATTCCTATAATGGGGGCTGTAAATACGGAAATAGGCGTTAAAAATGATTTGAGTATACGTGGTAGTTACCCAACTCATTGCGGAGGTCCTTATAAAGGTTTTTTAGAAAAAACATTTTGTGTGCTCCAAGGCGCCAGATTCATGGGCTAACCACACGATAAAACAAGGAAGATGGGGTTTTCCTAAAGAGGGTTTCTAAATGCGGAAATAGGTGTTAAAAAAATGGTGTGAGTATACATAGTGGTTCCCCAACTCATACAGAGGTCCTCATAAAGATTTTTCAGAAAAAAAAATTGGGTGTACCGGGGCGCCAAATCAATGGGCATTTACACGAAAAATCAAGGAATTTGGCTAATTCTTAAAACGGGCATAATGTTTTTTTGAGAAAAAAAAAATTGGGTGCTCTAGGGCGCTAGATCTATTGGCTTATACACACAAAAAATCATGAAATTTGCGTAATTCCTAAAAAGGGGCTATAAATGTGGATATAGGTGTTAAAAAAAGGGATAAAACATAAGTACCCCCCTAGACAATGACCAAAATCTCAGAGACACATCTAAACTTAACTAAGGTCCTATTACCCCCGAACTCATTTTTTCGTAATTTTGTGCACCTTTTGTGCTGACGTGGCACCTTCAACCACCCAAGTTGGTTGTGTTTGTACAAACTCGCCCGCCACGTGTGTAAAAATTATTTTTTATAAAAAATGTAAACTTTTTCTTAATTTTTTTTAAAAAAGTATTCTTATTTTCTTTATATTGTATTTAAATTAAGTTAATACACATTTTTTTACCTTTTAACGAAACTTTTTTTTAACCTACATTCGTTGTTTTTCTCTTTTATCTTTCTATTGATTTTTATTTTCTTTGTCTTTCGTTTTGATTTGATTTCAAATTTAATTCCAAATGTCTTGTATTTAAAATAAGTTAATTTTGAACGAATATCAAATAAATGAAGAAAATCAAATAAAACATAAAAAAATTAAAACATTAAAATATGGGACACTTTTAAATTATTTTTAAAAAAAAATACACATAATTTTTTAAAAATAATTAAAAGTGAAAAGATAATAAATTAATTTTAAAAAAAAAGTTTAAAGTAAAGAGAAATTAAAATAAACATTTTACAAAAAAAGAAATAAAAATAATTAAAAATATATAAGTTTTAATATCAATAAAAATGTGTACTAACTAATTATAAAGTTACCAATAAAAAAATGACATGTGTCCAATTGTGCGCTCATCACTTGCCTTCAAAAGAGTGTGCACACTCTCTATTGCATGTCAGCGTTCGTGGTGTATTTATTCCATTTTAAAGTTTAGGTGTGTCTCTGGATAATTCCTAAAAAATGATTTGTAAATACGGAAGTAGGCGTTAAAAAAATAGTGTGAGTATACATGGCGGTTCCCCAACTCATTACGGAATTCCTCATAAAGTTTTTTTCAGAAAAAACTTTTGGGTGTTCCGAGGTGCAAGATCCATGGAGTAATACAAACGAAAAATTGAGGAAGTTGGGTAATTCCTAAAAATGGGACTCTAAATGAGGAGATAGGCGTTAAAAAATGGTGTGAGTATACGTGGTGGTTCCCCAACTCATTACGGAAGTCCTTATAAAGTTTTTTAGAAAAAAATTTAGGGTGCTCCGAAGCGCCACATCCATGGGCTGATACACACGAAAAATTGAGGAATTTAGGTAATATATAAAAAGAGGCATGTAAATATGAAAATAGGCATTAAAAATGGTGTGAGTATACGCGGTGGTTCCCCAACTCATTACGGAGGTCCTCATAATGTTTTTATAGAAAAAATTTAGCGTGCTCCGAGGCGCCAGACCCACAGGCTAATACACACAAAAAAAATGAGAAATTTGGGTAATTCCTAAAAAGGGGCATATAAATGCGGAACGAGACGTTAAAAAATTAATGTGAGTATATGTGGTGGTTCCCCAACTCATTACGGAGGTCCTCATCAAGTTTATTTAGAAAAAAAATTGGGTACTCCAATGCGCCAGATCCATGGGCTAATTAATATACACGAAAAATTGAGAAATTTGGGTAATTCCTAAAAAGGGGCCTGTAAATACAAAAATAGGCGTTAAAAAAATGGTGTGAGTATACCTGGTGGTTCCCCAACTCATTACGGAGGTCCTCATAAAGTTTTTTTTGAAAAAAAATTTAGGTGCTTCGAGGCGCTAAATTCATGGGCTAATACACACGAAAAATCGAGAAATTTGGGTAATTCCTAAAAAAGGGCCTATAAATGCGGAAATAGACGTTACATGGTGTAAGTATACATGGTGGTTCTCCAACTCACTACGGAGGTACTCATAAAATTGTTTTAGAAAAATTTTTGGGTGTTCTGAGGCGTCAGATCCATTGGATAATACACATGAAAAATCGAGGAATTTGTGTAATTCCTAAAAGGGGTTTGTAAATACGGAAATGAGCGTTAAAAATGATGTGAGTATACGTGGTGGTTCCCCAACTAATTTAGGAAGTCCATATAAAAAAAAATTGGAAAAATAAATTGGGTGTTTCGAGGCGCAAGATCCATGGGCTAATAAACACAAAAAATCGAGAAATTTGGATAATTTCTAAAATAGGGCCTGTAAATACGGATATAGGCGTTAAAAAAATAATGTGAGTATAGGTGGTGGTTCCCCAACTCATTACGGAGGTCCTAATAATGTTTTTATGTAAAAAAATATTGGGTGCTCGGAGGCTCCAGATCCATGGGCTAATATACAAGAAAAATTGAGGAATTTGGGTAATTCCTAAAGAGAGGCTTGTAAATGCGGGGATTCCTCTGTTTTGGGGGATTCTTGACATAGCTGCAATCCCTGTTGACACCAAATTTTGGTCTGATATTTCTAAAGTTAATACTTTTTAAGTATTTTATTTTTTAATAGTTCAAAATACATGTTTTGCCATTTTAATGCAATTTGTTGATAATTATCCTTTTTCTCAAAGTATTAGAATTTTTATCGGTTAATTATGTTTATATTATTTTCTCACAGCCGGTTGTATACGTTCAAATATTTGTTCATTTTTTATAAAGTCTTTATTTCTGTTAAATTGCATTTTTTACATGTCATTGGTTACGTTCGTTACATTTGTTAATATTCATTTTGATATTTTGCACAGTCCAGAAATTCATTTTGATATGGATGATATTTCATACACAGATATTTTATTAACCGGTGGTTTTGACCACGGTTTTAAGATAGTGGTATTGTACTCTTGGTTGGTGGTTTTCAATTCCCTATTTAAAGAATAGCTTACTCATTAAGTTAAGGGGTGGTGGATAAGATTTTAGGGGTATAATTTAAAGATTTTTTATATTCTTTTATTGTTCATTATTTTTCGGCAAGTCGCTGGAGTTCCGCCGGAATCCAGTCCAGCGAGTCCACCACCCAAAACCCCCTTTTTGTTTTCCCTGTGACACTACCACTTTTTTGACTCCAGCTTTCCTCCTCACTGCCTCCCAAACCCAGCAGTTCAAACAGACCCCAAACCACCAGATTCCACCCACCACCCAAAATCCAAACAAAACATCAACCCACCGCCACTGCCAGATTCATTTCTTCTCTACCGAAACCCCATCAGAAACAACTTCCACCATCGCGAAGCTGAGAGCTTCTAGCTCCGACGAGCAGCAGCTTCGGGAAACTAACCCCTCGCCATTATTACCGCTCCAGTTCCGACCAGCGAACAACAACAACCACCATACTCACTGACCAACAGATAACACCAAAATCCGCCAAACAACCTCAAACCCCACCATTTCCAGTAACCAAACAGCCCCCAAACCGATTGGAACAACCACTATTTCCTCCACCCAAACTACCTGAAACCACCAAATCGCTCCAATTCTTCTCCAACAACCAGCAGCAAACCACCACAACAGCTCCACCACAGACCCAAAAACCCATCGGAACAAACAGCAAACAACCCAGTTTCCACCATCGCCTCCTTTCCCACTCCTTTTTCCGACCAAAACCAACCCCAAACACTGCCTCTGTTCTCTTTTCCAGAAGCCACAAACCAGACCCCTTTTTCAAACCAAAATCGACCTCCAATCCACCACGAGCTTGACCAAACAAGCTCCAAAACGAAACAGTTCCTAAATGTGCTCAGCCTACCTTCTCCTCTCCTCTTTCACGATTTTTCCTTTATTTTGCAGGTATCCTGTCGTCCGGCGTGGCTCCATCTCCGGTGAGGTAGTAGCAAGCAAGATCCTCCAGGCATCAAAAATAACAACGACAACAACTCTTTCTCCGGCGAAACACGAGAATCTCCAAACTCTCAAACCACTACATTACTGCTCCGCTCTTTTTCAGAGAACTGGAAGACCATCAAAAATGGTCAAGTTTCTTTTCTTCTCCAATTTTTATTATGTTGCTCTGTTTATTTACTGGTTTATGTTGGTTTATTCTAAACAAAATCAAGTCTGAAGCATGTCAATTTTTAATTATTTTTTGTTAACATTATTTAAGTTGTTTTGATATTTTTTTGTTGTTACTGTTTGGTGTGAAAAAATTACCATTTTTTTTATTACTGTCATAAATTTTATTATGTGTTTATTGTTGTTGTTTAGTTTTATTGTTGCTCAACAGTGCTATATTTTTATTATATGATGTTATGATATGGGCGTTTCTTTTGATTATTGGATGATTTATTTATTCTTTATTATTATTATTATTATTATTTTCTTTTGAGTTAAGTTTTACTAATTATTAGTTTTTTAGTTTTCAATAACTGTGTTTCACTTTTATTTTTGGCAATTCTTAATTCTATTTATAGGTTTAGTTATTATTGTTCACTATTTTCCTTAATTTCTTTTGAGTTGTTTTGACTTTTATTTATTATTTATTCATTTTGGGCATTTTGACTATAAAGTTAGGTTGTGTTTATTGGTTTCTCTATTCTTATTATCTTAGTTTTCCTCATTTTTATATCAATTGTTACGCCCTTGCCCTTTACTCACGGTTTATTGATGTTTCATTAATTATTTCGTCCTTTGTATTGGTGTTATGTTATTAGTAGACTAATCCGAAAATTCTTGATTTTTTATGGGTTGTTTAGTTATTCTTTTTGAGTGAGTTGTGTGCTATTTTTGTTGTTAACTTTATCATGATATTAACTAGTTACAAATTAAAATTGGCCGATGAAGAAATTACCGTCGATTTTCAAGGCCTCCCATGTTAATAAGATGGATTTTTATTTTTAAGTTATTATTTGATTTATTCATATTTATTTATTACTAACACTTTTACTAAGTGTCTTTACAGGTGCCGGGAGTTGCTTCTCATTGAAGCTATTCGAATTAAGTTTGAATCATACTATTTATTCATCATTTTATATATATCGATGTTAGGCAAACTTTAGGCCGTTTCTTATACTATTGTTTTATTATGTTACTTGTGTATATTGCATGTTTATTATACTTGTATATTATTGTTATCTCCTCCTCAATTTGAAAAAAATAAATTCAGTCGGGACCCATAGTTGTGGATTTCGAATGATGCCTAACACCTTCCCTTCGAAATAACTTGAACCCCTTACCTAGAATCTATTGATTTCGTAGACATTTCTTTTAAGTTAATTTATTAATTGGTTTTCTAGTTTTCCTAAAAATTAGGTGGCGACTCCCTTTAAATTGATGAATTATTATATTTTGTGAGTCACCGCGACGTTGCACCCTCTCAAAGGGATGTCAACAATCCCATCTGGATAATCAAACAAAGGCAGGGATTCTATTCAAATGCCCTATATTCTGCACCGGAAAAACAGACTAGAGAATCTTCTCCTTCGGGGTCAAGGCAGTTTGAACTGAACCCCAGCTAGTATTGAGATTGAGAGCCGTAAAGAGTTCGGAGATCAATCATTCGACTTAGGAATCCCGTAAAATCGGCTTTAAAAATATGGTGTGAGTATACGTGGTGGTTTCCCAACTCATTACGAAGGTTTTCATAATGTTTTTGTAGAAAAGTTTTTGGGTGCTCCGAGAGCCAAATTCATGGGCTAATACACACAAAAAAATCGAGGAACTTGGATAATTCCTAAAAAGGACATGTGAATGCGGAAATAGGCGTTAAAAAAATTGTGTGAGTAAACGTGGTGGTTCCCCAACTCATTACGAAGTTCCTCATAAAGCTTTTTAAAAAAAACTTTTGAGTGATCCGAGGCGCCAGACCAATGGGCTTATACAAACGAAAAATCGAGAGATTTGGATAATTCCTAAAAAGGGGCATGTAAATGCGGAAATAGGCGTTAAGAAATGGTGTAACTATAAGTGGTGGTTCCCCAACTCATTACGGAGGTCCTCATAAATTTATATAGATAAAAAAATTGGGTGCGCCGAGGTGCTAGATACATGGGCTAATACACATGAAAAATTGAGAAATTTTGATAATTCCTAAAAAAATGGTCTGTAAATGCAGAAATAGGCATTAAAAAAATTATGTGAGTATACGTGGTGGTTCCCCAATTCATTACGGAGGTCCTTATAAAGATTTTATAGAAAAAAGAAAAAAATTTAATACCTAAAAATTTGGGTGCACCGAGACACTAGATCCATGGGTTAAAAAATATGAAAAAATTGAGGAATTTGGGTAATACCTAAAAAGGGCCTGTAAATGCGGAAATAGGCGTTAAAAAAATAATGTGAGTATTGGTGGTGGTTCCCCAACTCATTACGGAGATCCTCATAAAGATTTTATAGAAAACAGAAAAAAATTTAATGCTCCGAGGCTCCAGATTCATGGGTTAATACACACGAAAAATCAAGAAATTTGTGTAATTCCTAAAAGGGAAATATAAATGCGGAAATGGGCATTCAAAAATGGTGTGAGTATATACAAGGAGGTTCCCAACTCATTAAGGAAGCCCTCATAAAAAAAAATTGGAATTTTTTTTTGGGTGCTGCGAGGTGCTAGATCAATGGGCTTTAACATACGAAAAATCAAGAAATTTGGGTAATTACTAAAAAGGGGTCTGTAAATGCTGAAATAGGCGTTAAAAAATGATGTGAGTATAACTGGTAGTTCCCCAACTTAATATGGAGGTCCTGATAATTTTTTTTTAGAAAAAAAAAATTGGGTGCTCTGAGGCGCTAGATCCATGGGCTAATACGCACGAAAAATTGAGGAATTTGGGTAATTCCTAAAAAGGGCATGTAAATGCGGAAATAGGCGTTAAAAAAATGTGAGTATAGGTGGTGGTTCCCTAACTCATTAGGGGGGTCCTCATAAAGGTTTTTGAGGAAAAAAATTGGTTGCACTGAGGCGCTAGATCCAAGGGCACACGAAAAATCGAAGAATTTGGGTAATTCCTAAAAAGGGGCATGTAAATGCGGAAATAAGCGTTAAAATGATGTGAGTATATGTGGTGGTTCCCCAACTCATTGCGTAGGTACTCATAAAGTTTTTTTAGAAAAAAAATTTGGTGCTTCGAGGCGCCAGATCCATGGGCTAATACACACGAAAAATCGAGGAATTTGAGTAATTCCTATAAAGGGCTTGTAAATGTGGAATGGGCGTTAAAATTAATGTGAGTATACGTGGTGGTTCCCCAATTCATTATGGAGGTCCTCATAAAGTATTTTTACAAAAACATTTATGATTCTCGGAGGCACCAGATCCATGGGCTAATACATACGACAAATGGAGAAATTTGGGTAACTTTTAAAAAGGGGCATGTAAATGCCGGAATAAGCGTTAAGAATGTGTGAATATACGTAGTAGTTCCCCAACTCATTACGGAGGTCGTCATAAAGTTATTTTAGAAAAAAAACTTTAAGTTCTCCGAGGCACCAATTTCATGGGCTAATACAAAGGAAAAATCGAGGAATTTGGGTAATTTCTAAAAAAGGGACTGTAAATGCGGAAATAGACGTTGAAAAAATGGTGTGAGTATACATGGTGGTTCCCTAACTCATTACGAAGGTCCTCATAAAGTTTTTTTTTGAAAAAAAAAATTTGGGTGCTCAGAGGCGCCATATCAATAGGCTATTACACACGAAAAATCAAAAAATTTGGGTAACTTCTAAAAAAAAGGGCCTGAAAATGCAAAAATAGGCGTTAAAAATGGTGTGAGTATACGTGGTAGTTCCCTAACTCATTATGGAGGTCCTCATAAAGGTTGTTTAGAAAAAAAATTGGATCCATGGGCTAATACACTCGAAAAATCGAGCAATTAAGGTGATTCCTAAAAAGGACCTTTAAACGCGAAAATACGCATTAAAAAAATAATGTGAGTATACATGGTGGTTTTCCAACTCATTATGGAGGTCCTCATAGATATTTTTAAGAAAAAAATTTGGGTGCTCCTAGGTGCCAGATCTATGGGCTAATACACACGAAAAATGAGGAATATATGTAATTTCTAAAAAGAGGCCTTTTAATACGGAAATTGGCGTTAAAAAAATTGTTGTCAGTATACGTGGAGGTTCCCAAATCATTAAGAAGGTCCTCATAATGTTTTTTTAGTAAACAAATTTGGGTGCTCTGAGGCGCCAGATCCATGGATTAACACACGAAAAATTGAGGAATTTAGGTAATTCCTAAAAAGGGGCATGTAAATGCAGAAATAGGGGTTAATAAATAATGTGAGTATACGTGGTTGTTTCCCAACCCATTACGGGGGTCATCATAAAGTTTTTTTTTAAAACAAAAATTAGCTCCTTTGAGGCGTCAGATCCATAGACTAATACACACAAAAAATCAAGAAATTTGGTCCTATAAAGGGCATGTAAATGCGGAAATAGGCGTTAAAAAAATAATGTTAGTATACGTGGTGGTTCCCCAACTCATAACGGAGGTCCTCATAAAGTTTTTTAGAGAAAAGTTATGGGTGCTATGAGGCGTCAAATCCATAGGCTAATACACAAGAGAAATTGAAGTATTTGGATAATTCATAAAATGGGCCTGTAAATGCCGAAATAGGCATTAAAAAAATCATGTGAGTATACGTGGTGGTTCTCAACCTCATTACGGAGTTCTTCATAACAAAAACTTTTTGGATGTTTCGAGGGGCCAGATCCATGGGCTAATACACATGAAAAATCGAGGAATTTGGGTAATTCCTAAAAAAGGCCTTTTAATGCGAAAATAGGCATTAAAAATGATGTGAATATACGTGGTGGTTCCCCAACTCACTATGGAGGTCATCATAAAAAAAAATTGAATAATTTTTTGGTGCTCCGAGGCGCCAGATCCATGAGCTATTACACACGAAAAATAAGTAATTTGGGTAAATCCTAAAATGGGGCCTGTAAATGCAGAAATAGGCGTTAAAAATTGGTGTGAGGTTTTTCATAACTCATTATGGAGGTCCTCATAAAAGTTTTTCAGGAAAAAAAATTAGGTGCTCCGAGGCGCTAGATCCAAAGGCTAATACACACGAAAAATCGAAGAATTTGGGTAATTCCTAAAGAGGGGCATGTAAATGCGAAAATAGGCATTAAAAAATGGTGTTATACGTGGTGGTTTCCTAACTCATTACTAAGGTCCTCATAAAGTTTTTTTAGAAAAAAAATTTGGATCTTGGGATAATACACTCGAAAAATCGAGCAATTAAGATAATTTCTAAAAATGGCCTATAAATGCGGAAATACGCATTCAAAAAATAATGTGAGTATACGTGGTGGTTATCCAACTCATTACGGAGGTCCTCATAGATATTTTTAAGAAAGAGGCCTTTTAATACGAAAATTGGCGTTAAAAAAATTGGTGTCAGTATACTGGAGGTTCTCACACTCATTACGAAGGTCCTCATAATGTTTTTTAGTAATCAAATTTGGGTGCAATGAGGCGCCAGATCCATGGACTAATACACACGAAAAATTGAGGAATTTGGGTAATTCCTAAAAAGGGGCCTATAATGCAGAAATAGGCGTCAATAAATAATATGAGTATACGTGGTTGTTTCCCAACTCATTACGAGGGTCCTCATAAAGTTTTTCTTAAACAAAAAATAAGGTGCTCTAAGGCGTCAGATCCATAGACTAATACACACAAAAATTTGAAAATTTTGGGTAATTCCTATAAAGGGCATGTAAAAAATAATGATAGTATACGTGGTGGTTCCCCAACTCATAACAGAGGTCCTCATAAACTTTTTTAGAAAAAAGTTAAGGGTGCTCCGAGGCGTCAAATCCATAGGCTAATACACAAGAGAAATAGAAGAATTTGGAAAATTCCTAAAATAGGCCTGTAAATGCCAAAATAGGCATTAAAGAAAATAATGCGAGTATACGTGGTGGTTCCCCAACTCATTACGGAGTTCCTCATAAATTTTTTTAGAAAAACTTTTTGGGTGTTTCGAGGCGCCAGATCCATGGGCCAACAAACGAAAAAGAGGCCTTTTAATACAGAAATAGGCGTTAAAAATGGTGTGAGTATACGAGTTGGTTCCCCAACACACTATGGAGGTACTCATAAAGTTTTTTAGAATAAATTTTCGGTGCTCTGAGGCGCCAGATCAATGGGCTAATACACACGAAAAATGAATAATTTGCTTAAATCCTAAAAGGGGGCATGTAAATGCGGAAATATGCGTTAAAAATTGGTGTAAGTATATGTGGTGGTTGGCCCCGGCCTCAAGGCGCCGTGCCCCGAGGCCTCCCCCCTGGCCTCGATGCGTCGTGCACCTAGGCCTCCCACACCCCCGGCCTCGATGCGCCGTGCCCCGAGGCCTCCCCTCGGCCTCGAGCCGCCGTGACCCGAAGCCTCCCCCACCAACGGCCTCGAGGCACCGTGCCCCGAAGTCTCCCCCCCCCACGGCCTCGAGGCGCCGTGCCCCGAAGCCTCTCCCCCCCCCCACAGCCACGAGGCGCCGTGCCCGTACCCCGAAGCCTGCCTCCTCCCCCCGGCCTCGAGGCGCCTCAGCCTCCCAATCCCCCACGGCCTCGAGGCGCCGTACCCCGAGGCCTCCCTCCCCCCCGACCTCGAGGCGCCGTGCCCCGAGGCCTCTCTCCCCACCCCGACCTCGAGGCGTCGTGCCCCGAGGCCTCCCTCCCCTCCCGACCTCGAGGCTACGCTCCCCGAGGCCGCCCCCCACCCCCCGACCTCGAGGC
>JAJONR010004301.1:0-27885 GCA_029582245.1 Solanum etuberosum
ACCATGGTTTACCACACACGATCAAAGGGCGCTCTTCCTTCTCTTCCAAGTGAGAATTGCAAAGGAAAGAGGAAAATGACTAGTGATAAGGTTATGGGGAAGACTATTGAAAAGAAGCATCCATCAGACGTGTTGGTCTCAAGTCTGGAACAGAAAATAAAAGAGTTGGAAGAGGAGATATCTGATATGCGCGAATGGGCTAAGCTGTTACTCTCTGCCAATCCCACTCTGGAGACAAACATGGATAAGCAGCCCGTCACAAGTCAGGCCACTTTCCAAGATAATCCTCCACCAACTTACCCTACTTATCATCCTCAAAATCAACCAAGCTCAATTCATATACCTCCAAAGAACATCCACTTCCCAAATCACTCATATCCTCTCCAACATCATGCATATGCTCTTAAACCTCTATATTTCACTCCGCGCCTACAAAACCCTACTTTACAAGCTCCTCTGCATGAAGCGCCTCTGCACCAAGCTCCTTGGTATCGCGCACCTCTCATACCAATCCAAATTCCTCCATGTCAAAACCCTCCTCTACCTTATCAACAACCATCATATCCTATCCACAATGTCAAAACCCTCACTCAACCTAATGTTTGCAAAAACCTGTTCAATGCTGAGAAGAAGCCCATCAAAGTTTACGCTTCTTTAGCCGAACCCTTTGACCAACTCTATGAAAAGCTAAAAATGGCTGGCTATGTGATGCCTATTCCTGCCAAGAACCCAGACACTCAATCCAAACGGTATGACCCCAACAATATTTGTGACTATCATTCAATGATGAAGGGACATACTATTGAAACATGCCGTGCTCTGAGAGACAAGATTCAGCAACTGATAGAGGCTGAAGTTATAAACTGGATAGACCTTGTGCCAAAGGAATCTCATCAGTGAACTTCGAAAGTTGTTTGAAGCAGTTTCCAATAAAAAGGCTTGCGCCGTTTAAGTTTAAGTTTTCTACATTCACGCACCCATGTTAGCATATGGGTAATAATGTTGAGAAAAATCTATCATTTCAGTATCGCTTAAGAATGCTTCATTTAATGTCTTATGCTCTTAAACGTTGGGAACTACGTCAGACCTGATTCCCGTTTAAGAGGGGATACGTAGGCGCTCCTATGGAGTTCGGTCTTATCATAATAAAAACCATCATTTTCCCCTTTATTGTGTAACTGGGGCAGAATTTTTGAGAGGGTCTCAAAAATTCCATCAAAAGCTTTCTTCTCGCAGATTAGTAACTGGGGCAAAAAATTTGAGAGGAGCTCAAAAATTCCATCAAAAGCGTTTTCTTCTCGCAGATTAGTAACTGGGGCAAAAATTTTGAGAGGATCTCAAAAATTTCGTTAGAAGAGCATTTTCCTATAAGCTACAATACTGGGGCAAAATTTTTGAGAAGATCTCAATAAATTCCATCAGAATATTTTATTAGCTCGCAAGTCACAAGACAAGGATGAATATCGAGAAGACTTCAACAAAAAATAAAATAATATATATATATATATATATATATATATATATATATATTTTGAGTCATGAGACTGGGGCAAAACTTTTGAGGAGATCTAAAAAATTCAAGCGAAACAATTCTTGGTCTACCAAGGAGCATTAGAAGGTCTAAAGTTCTACACCGGGGCAGAAAATTTTGAGAGGACTTCAAAATTTCTGACAACATTGCAAAGATCGACCTTCGAGCAGACATCAAAGGAGCATACTAGCTAAATCAAGGATATAGATCAACCTCCCCTCTTATAAACTAACAATTTTTCTTTGAATGCAGAAAAGACAGGTACATATCGCCCGAGGGACCAAACTACTTTATATTGAGCCCGACAATTGCCAGTCAATGGCACCAGGTCCTTCCAACAGGAAGAATGATCAAGCTACTATTAATCTCGAACAAGTGCTAGGTAATGGGTACCCGGTCCTCCCAATTGGATCAAGCTGCATAATTTTGAGCTCGAAAATCGCCAATAAATGGCACCCGACCCTTCCAACAAGCGAAGGTCTAAGATGCTCCCAACTATTATATTGTGCTCGAAGATTGCATTATGACCGAAGAATGCATGTGCTCGATATTGCATTGTGCCCGAATATTGCATTATGCCCGAAGAATGCATGTGCTCGATATTGCATTGTGCCCGAATATTGCATTATGCCCGAAGAATGCATGTGCTCGATATTGCATTGTGCCCGAAGATTGCATGTGCCCGACATTGCATGTGCCTGATACTGCATTGTGTCTGAAGATTGCATGTGCCCGAAGACTGCATGTGCCCGAATGTTGCATTATGCCCGAAGAATGCATGTGCTCGAATATTGCATTGTGCCCGAGAATTGCATTATGCCCGAAGATTGCATGTGCCCGATAATGCATGTGCCCGATACTGCATCGTGTCCGAATATTGCATTGTGCCCGACATTGCATGTGCCTGAATACTGCATCGTGTCCGAATATTGCATTGTGCCCGACATTGCATGTGCCTGAATACTGCATTGTGCTCGAAGATTGCATGTGCCCGAATATTGCATAATACCCGAAGAATGCATGTGCTCGACATTGCATGTGCCCGATACTGCATCGTGTCCGAATATTGCATTGTGCCCGAAGATTGCATGTGCCCGAGAATTGCATTATGCCCGAAGATTGCATGTGCCCGATATTGCATGTGCCCGATACTGCATTGTGCCCGAAGATTTGCATGTGCCAAAATATTGCATTGTGCCCGAGAACTGCATTATGCCCGAAGACTGCATTGTGCCCGAAGATTTATATGTGCCCGATACTGCATTGTGCCCGAGATTGCATATGCCCGAGAATCGAATTATTGCATGTGCCTGAATACATCTGTACATAACAAATATCGAATCAAGCCACAAGATGCTCAAAATACATCAAAACAGATACGCTCTCTTTACTCATTACTTATATTTCGAAGGCGTCATCATCCAAAGGCAGCATCTTTCATGGCCTGCGGACATCATTTCATGGCCTAAGGATCTACTTTATACTTATCATGTTCTGAAGGCGTCATAGTCTAAAGGCATCATCTTTCATGGCCTGCAGACATTATCTTCATGGCCTAAGGATTTACTTTCTGTTTATCATGATCCGAAGGTGTCATGGTCTAAGGGCACCATTTCTCATGGCCCACAGACAACATATTCATGACCTGAGGATTTTACTTTTTGCATATCATGGCCCTAGACATCATAGCCTAAGACATCATCTTCATTGTCTTAAGGCAAATATCATGGTCGACATGGGAAATTGCATCATGTTTATATTTATTGTTCATTTTGACATACCTGCTCTAATCACTTTATCTAGTCGTATTATAAGCTACAGATGCATAGAGACTAATATGGCAGGTGAGACCAATCGCACTTTTGGCTACGATTATCATGCTTATACGTCTATCGCAACAAAGGCCCTCTCAATGCTTTGCTACTCGTACTACTTCTTTCCATCTAATCCTCGCTTAAGCTGGAAACCGCTTCGTCATGCCTTTGTCGCTACTCTAATCTTATCCATTCAAGCCGATATCGTTCCCGTTCGAATCATACCGCTCTTTCAATTTTTAGGAGCTTCATCTGTTCCTAAATCTAGAACTACACGCGACCTGATTCTCGTATAACCAGAGATATGTAGGTGAGTTAATACCAAAGTCTCGGTTGTACCCTTTTTCCAACTCTATATCATTTCAATTGATCCCACTGACATCTCTTGTCGGTCGGATAAAATTGGCTACTAAGACAACGTTGGTTGCCCGACAATTCATCCTTCATTTTCAAGCAACCAAGGGGCAGCTGTTGACACCCAATTTTGACCGACCTATAACCCTTTCGAAAATGCTATTTGATTAAAACACGTATTTTTTGAAACATATTTATGTTTTAAAGTTTTAATCGATTTCGTCTAAAAATTATATAATTATTTTTATTTATTATATTTATCAATAGTTAAACTCAAAATAATTAATTTCCTTATTTAAAAAAAAAAAAACTAAGTTATGTTTATATAAAATATTATATTATATGTAGTATTTTATTAATTGAATAGCATCTTCTTGAGCTTCCCCCAAAATCTTTTAAATTTCAGCCTATCCTATTCTAATTTTCTTTCAATTTCAGCCTATTCAATTCCAATTTTATTTCGTTTCTAGCCACTTTAGTCAAAATTCTTATTTCAATTATAGCCATTTGTTGATTTCAATTTTGGCCTACCTTTATTCCAATTTTCAGAACTCCAAACCCTCCTTTAATCCCAACCGTCCCTCCTTTAAGTTAAATCCTAGATTAAATCCTAGCCGCTCATCTAAACTAATCCTACGGTCAGGATTTGATCCCCTAACCTTCCTATTTTAAAACCTAAAAGACCAAATTTTCATATTCTCTTCCTCTCTCTCAAAATCCGCCGCATCCCTCTCCTGCTACTCTCTTCGTCTGGCCAGCGAGCCACAGACGGAGGTTGCCATGGCCTCTTCATCGACCTTCTCTCCTCTTCCCCCTCTCCGTCGTCCTCTTCCCTCCCTCTCTCTCCACCACCTCTCCCTCTTCTCCGATGAAGAGGTCGATAGTGAACCACCTGCGAGCATGCAGCCGAAGACAACGAGCAGCAGCAACAAAGCAATAGCAGCTCCTCCGTCCCTGGCGCAAACAGCGAGGCAGCAGCTCCGGCGGAGGCAGTGGCGACCAGTCACCTGCTCTTTCTCTCCTCTCGTCCTCGCTCCGGCGAGGCCAGAAGCTGCTGGCCTCCTCTGTTTCTCCCTTCTCCAGCAGCAGCCACCAGCGAAGAAGCAGCTCCGGTGAACAGCATCTCCGTCCAGCGATAACGAGCAACCAGCAGCAGCAGCAGCAGCCTCCAGCGCCACCAGCTCCTCTGAAACAGCAGCAGCAGCCTCCAGGAACGAAGGCAGCAGCCACGCGAGAACTGGCCGGCGTCCAGCGACGGCAGCAGCAGCCTCGGACCAGCAGAAGCAGCAGCAGCAAGCTCCAGCGAAACAACAGCTCCAGCCGACGGGGACGATGCAGCTCCGGCGAACCAACATCGAGTTTCGGCGGACCCCGTTTTAGGGATTTCAAGTTTATCAAAGATGGATCTACTAAGATCCGTCCAGGTTCATTCTTTTCTTCTTAACTACCATCGCCTATTTTTCTTGATTTATTCATATTGCTATCATGTGAAAGGGTTCCATCTTAAAATGCTACTGTTGCTTGTGATTTTCTGTCATGACATAAGCAATACTTTGTTTCACCTATTTTCGTGATTGTGTATGTTTTGGTGTATAATTATCCGCTAACCCTTGCATTTTATTTTTTTTTCTTAAATTGACTTAGCACCTTTTGAAATTAGAATTGGATTTAATTATTGTCAAGTTTGATTATGGATATTTGGTTATGGAGTTCAGTTATGGTAAAATCCAATATAATTGTTGGTTTTCTTATATTTGTTAGTATATTATCCTTGATTGGTTTCTCTCTCTTGTATTATTGGAATTGTTTGATGTGATTAGCTGGAATCATTGACTTTAGAGTTTGCTAGGGTAGGTATATTATCATCCACTGTGATTTGATTTGCTAAGGATATTTAGCACTTTGACGAATTCCAATATCTATCTCTTGCCAGCCCTTTATTTTGTTTGATTAATGTGTGAAGTTATTTTGGGCTGATTTTGTCTTAAAAATTATAATCTTGTTTGCGTGCTGGAATGTATCAATTTATGGGTGTCTTAATTTATTCTTTCCTTACTTGTTTTACATGGTGTATTATTAATAATTGATCTTCTTTACCTTAATTAAAATAGGGCAGATTTCTTACTTAGTTTATATTTGGTAATTCGTTTGTTTGATTTAGGTAGAAAATAAAAATAAAAATACAATAAATACTATATAAAGTGCCCTCATTCTTACTATACAGAGGACGCTTACATGCTCTCAATACTAAAAAATAATACTCTCGGCTCAAAAAGAAGAAGATTTCTGATCAACTTTGGGCATTCTTTCTTGCTGTGTTGTTGTTTTTTGATTTAGGAAAACCCTGTTAATTACTCCATTGCTGATAAATAATTCCGCATAATTGGTTAGTTCCTTTCATTAGTTTAATCTCTTTATTTTTTTTTTAAAAATTGTTCGCATATTGTTTGTTTGGAATGTAATAAAAGAAGCGTTCAGGTTAGTTTCCTCCTCCCTCTTGGTGATATTTATTTTGTTTGGCTTGAGTGTGAATGTCTGGTTTCGTGAAATAATCCGTATTCATACCTATTCTTCCCATATTAAATAAATTATGTAGTATTATTTGTTAGTGCTGCTATATCTCTTGTAACAGGTTCATAATGTTAAATTCAGGAATTTGAAGAGTTGCCATGGGAGGGAAACACTAGACGAACTGATTTTATCTAATCTGTATATTTGTATATTATTTTTCTACCATTGGTTTGTAATAATTTGTAAGTTCTGACTCTCCTATATATGAAATATAACTTGGGGGATCGCCTAAGGGGAGGGAAATTACGTGCTATTTGTTTTAGTACGCATGCCTATAGTATCGCGATTGTTTGATAGTTGGCATTTTAATGACATCGCTCTAGATTTAAGTAAAATAAAATAAAATCATTATTGTCGTTAATCACCTATTTAATCCTGTAAATTTATAATTTAAAGTTGAATATGTTTAAATAACTTAATTGCTCATTAGCATGACCACTTCCATAGTTATTAACAGATAAATAATCTATGTCGTTTTCTTGTTCCATTTACTCAACCAAAGCTCTTTTATAATAATTGAATAATTGTTGTCTTATTTTGTTGTAATGAAATATTCTGTCATTTTAGATATCATGCCAATAGGATCTAAATAATTTGAATACGTCATTTGGGTGTAGAAATCATGCCTATAGGTGCTACGTAATATTGTGATTTTTATCACCTAGAAATCCCGCTCATAGGTATTATCAATTAATCTCTAGCATGCTAACGACTGAAATAATATAATTTTGCCACTGTTTTAACCAACATGTTAAATAATTAAATAACATTCTTTTACAATTTTTTCTGCCACTATTCTATAAAATAACTATTTTTCTGGTCATTTAGTATAAATCAATTAATATCCAGCATGTTATATAATTGAATTAATTCTGTTATGCATTTCTTTTGCTATTGTTTTGCGACATATTAGTCACTGCCACTTAAGGATAAAATCAATAATGTTTTTTTTTCTGCATATTAATCTGCTCGACATAATCAATTCTGCATTTAGAATAATTCATTCTGCCATTTAAATCAACTACTAATTAATTTCCGCATCTGATAATCTAACTGTCATTTTAAAATATTTTTTTGTATTAGTAATCTAATCTGCTACTTTTCTAAATCTTTGCATCTGTGATCACTCTTTTGTTATATTCTTAAAATCAAAATATGCATTATGTCTATTTTCCACCCTCTCTAAATGTTTAATACTTGTTTATCTATTTATATGTCACACACTTAGCATGAGAACCTTTCACTCTAATTATGGTTGCAAGCATGTTAAATATTTAAAATCTAGAGGTTAAATTGAGACTTATGTGCTAAATGCTCTTCCTACTTGTTTTATTTGGTGTCTAGAGGGCCTAATTAGGAAACATATATTTTAATTTTAGTCTAAAACCACCTTAATAGAAGTCCAACGCCTCTTGGACATTAAGTAGGGACGCTAGGCACCTTCTAGGATGTAATGCATGCGGAAGGTGGGGTAGGGGTAGTTAGGCCCTTACGGAGATGATGAAAATCAACTCTGGCTTGAAATGACAAACATTGATTTTGTCTTTCCGAACACTAAGCCGATCGCTGATCCGTATAGTGTTAGTTTTCATGGTCTTCTTTTCCTCTTTCCCTTTATCTGTTTTTTTTAATTATAATATTTTGGGGTAGTTTTGTTATAAAGAAATTAAAATAAGATAAAATGCTTCGCTTATTTATTTGTGTATAATTCTATCTTCTCGCTTATCTCTTTGTTTATTTGTTTATTGTTTATTTATATCACCTAGTAAGCATGTTTAATTTAAATAAACAAATAAAGTGACCTTAACTGCTACTCGTAACCCCCACATAAATTGTATGAGATACGACCGGGACCCACATTTGTGGACCTCGAGGGATGCTTAACACCTTCCCCTCGAGGTAATTTGAACCCTTACCCGATCTCTGGTTCGTTTGACCCTTTAGTCATATTTAGTTAGGTTAGATAGGCGCCCTAACGCGCCTTAATTCGTTAGGTGGCGACTCTTCATTTAAGCCCGAAAACCCGCAAAGAGTTGTTAGGTCGTGCATTGAAAACCTGTTTTGCGAAAAAAACGAGGCGCGACACGTTAGATACTTGGGCATTTTACTTGAGTTTCACGTACTTAAACCACAGGTCATTAAACAAAGCACAAACCATGGAATGAACTCAAAGAATGATGTGCAGAAATCTTATCTACTATCTCGCATTTACAGACTTAATGTATGGTTCGTAGATCAATCAATGCATTATAGATTGGTCTTGTGACTCTAGAGATTTGAAATTTAAATGGATTCCATAGATGGAATGTGCATACCATAGATCATTCAACGAACTGTTGATAGCCCTCGTGAAAAGTTGACAATTTTCTTTTGTGGTTGTTTCGGTCTTTTTCCACTCTTTTAACTCCTAAATGGCGACGTTTCAGCCTATACTAAGTGTGGTCAAAGGGAATTAAATTGACTAAAACTTCCTCAGTTACGCCTAGCACTTAAAAATTTTCAGGCAGTACGCTCTAGGTTCTCTCAACAATAAATTAAGGTGCTTCATCTTCAAGCTTCAGGATCAGATATTTCCATCAAGGTTTTCTCTTTCAAGTATATGGGAATTCATCAATTTCACCCATTGAGTCCAAAAGAAAACTATGTATTTCATTTATTTTGTATTCTACAAAATTTAGGGATCTTATGATTAACATAGATTGAATGTATTTCAGCTTCCCGTTCGTTACTAGTTTATCAATACATGTTGTCCATAAATTTTAGTATCTTTACTAAAATGTGTTTTCATGAATCCACGGAGTATGAAAAATTCTTGCCTTTGGATTTATGTTATTAAATTACATGTTTCATTCAGAACATTGGAATTATCATAATTGCTTTAAATTCAGTCTTTCATTTACACATGTTAAAAGATGATTTTAGATAAAGTAGTTATCATTTCTTATCAGTTTTGCAGTATTTTGAGCTATTCAGTTGGGAATATTACTTAGCACCGAGTGGACGTAAGGATGAAGGCTCACTTTTCAGTTAGGCTGAGATCTTTAATAGCAATCCCTAAGTCTCAGAACTACGTGCCACCATAGGTTATAAAGGATCACCCATAAGTTCAGGCTTGACACCTTAGTCCTTTCGGACATCGGTTTATGGATCCATGTGAACTAGTTTCATACCCTTGGTACGGAATAGAATGCCCTTCTAGTTGGTTTACAGGTTTGACTTCATTTAGCTCAAACGATATATGTCGGTTATTAGTATCACCCACAGTTAAGTCTCAGATTATTGAATGAACTTGTATTTAGTTTGCTATAGTTCAGTATTTATCAATTGCATGTTCATTACTTGGTCATTGTATCAGCTTATTCATTTCAGTTCCATATTCAGCTTAACTTCTCAAATTTATCTTGTTTAGGTTACTAGATTATAGTGCATATCTCACATACTTAGTACATTCAAAGTATTGATCAGATATCTTCTAATGCTATATTTTCATAATATAGGTTTAGATGCTCAACATTGAGCTCGCAGTTAGTACAAATTTTCTATCACCTTAGCAGGAGATTTTTGTGAATCCTCGTCTTTCAAGGACAAGGCCTACTTTTTTCTTTCTTTGTTTTGGTCATTCAATTTTCAGACAGGTAGAGTTAGTTGGGGGCTTGTCCCAACAACTCATCTTAATAGAGGTTTTCAGGCAAATAATGAGTTAGTAAATTTCAACTCTATGTTTTATTTCGATGAACTCCATTTTGACTATTAAAATATAGATTTGAATTTCTTATAGCTTTTAGATTCATCTTCCGCATCTGATACATTCAGTTTTATACTTACATCTTAGTTTCATGCTAGATCATTGATTAGCTTGGGTTCACTTGTATCTCTAAACATTGTGCTATGAATAGAGAGTAGTCTCAAGTCAATCTAAAATATCTCTTTCCTCAAATCAAAATATATTCACTATATTTTAGTAATGATGGAGTTATTATTTAGAATGTGAGGAACAAAGTACAAATCTTCATTTCTATACCCAAGACTATTAAATCTGACTAGGAAATACATGTTATTGTGACAGTAAATTGTAGGCTTAGCAATATAGCTCCACTGCACAACAATATAATTTTCTAAATAAGTAATGGATGGAGAATCATCATCAACATATAAGATCAGTGTCTGCTTCCACTTTAGTATTTTGTTCTTGAGCTCATCCTTGCATAATTCCACCATATTTTCTCCACTCTATATCACTAGAGCTAAAACAATTAGTGTCATTCCTTTAGCGGTGAAAAGATTACTATGAGATAAATTTTCCCACTTCTTTTTTGCTTCATCAACTGGTCCTTGAGAATGCGGTTGATTAGCACCTTGGACCTTCGAGTCAGTTGTTCTTATTATTAGAGTCACAATTTTTTCATCAAGTATACACACATTTGAAACCGTTTGCCTTGGATCAACTATCTTCACAACCACATATAATGTTGGAGCTATTGGTCTAAACCATAGGTATCGCGTTATTCACCATAGTTGGGTTACTAATTTGTATCCTATTCTTCTATCCACATTCAACCCCAACACACAACTAGGGTGATCATCGAAGGAGTGTTAGTTTCACCCCTCTTTCATGGAAAAGTCGTTCTTTCTTCACTCACAAATAATGATTGATTCTAGTTTCAAAATTCCATGTCTTCAATTAATTCCCATATCCTGCCTTATGATGTATGTTAGTATCTTGTATCACCTCCTTATTTGGCCGTCCTCTCATTGTGACGATGCATGATAGTTTTAACGACCCTTCTAATCATTATGGGTAAACTAATGGTGAAAGAAAATGGATAAGCAAACATTTGGAATAGCGAGTTGGAAATTCTATGTTAGGCCAATCTCAAACAAAATCTAAGCTAGGCCAAGTCTAAGGAAATCCAAAAAAGGATTGGGTAAAATATCTAAGCTTGGATTGGTTTTCTATTAGCTAAGATATTATGGAGTTTGTAGGGCTTTTTGGAATTGAATTTGGGTGAGTAGAATCCCTATATCAAACTTGGTGGGAACGCGTTAGGTTAGAATATCAAGGTTCGAAGGCTGTTGCAAAATGGAAAATTTTGGGGAAAATTTAAAGTTTCTGTCCCATGCAAGATGCTACATCATAGGAATTAATTTCCTCTATAGTGAGTGATACCGCTATGGTGGTGTCGCTATAGCAAGTTCGGGCCGCTATAGCGGGGTAAAGTCACAGTTTATGGTAAAATTTCCTAAACCACTCATTATTCTACAAAACTCATTTTGGGAAGAGAAAAGGGAAACCTAGGTGATTTCATTTATCTTTCCATCAATTTCATCAATAAAGTTAAGCAATTCACTCCCCTACCCTGTTATTTGATTATTAGTCCTTAGAACCCTTGGAGGATAATCTTAAAGGGGAGGTTTTGCTAATTAAACAATGGGAAATACCCTGGTTTGGTTGGGAGGATCATGAAATTTTCTTGGGGTTAGGACTAAGTTATAATCCGAGTATAATTAGGCCATGTTGGTTTAATTTTATGTATTATTATTATTTGTAGACTTAGACAAACTAGGATTCACAGCAAGGGGATGGCTCATGTTTAATAGAGAATCCAAGGTTTGATTCGAGGTAAGTGATGGTTGTTGATTTACAAGTTGATGTATGTATGCATGTTAACTATCTCTATAGTGATATAGGTATAATGCATGTTGGGAAAACATAAGTGTTGAATGTGAAATGATGGTGGGTTGGGTTGTGATAAAATTGGTATCAGAGCTCTAAGTTTGTTGATCTCATCATATAAAAATGAGTCTAGTAGAGTCTTGCAGAACGATACGGAGATATCTATCTTTTTGTTTCGAAGGCTACAAGACTTCAAGAAACTTCTCTTCTATCTTCCATCATGAGATAACTTACAATTGGTATATGGTGATCCAAATGTGTATCTAACCTCCTTCATTAATCTGTCTGTGGATGGTTGATACTTGATGTAACAGAGTCAAAGTACTAGTTCCAATACTGCAACCGGTGGTCAGAGGTAGAGGTAGGGGTAGGGGCAGGGGAATAAGTAGGGATACACCCGCAAAGGGTGGAGCTCGGTTAGTGGATGAGCCAAGGCTGGTGACGCCTCCCCCACCCTAGGATCATGTTGAGGAAGAGTTTGAGGTTGAAATTTAGGAGGATGTTAGGCTAGAGATGGAAACACAGGTTGGGGTACATGTCTTCCTTCTATTTCATAGGAAGTGGTCCATTAGGTGTTAGAATTTTTGAGTGGGTTGGCAAGTAGTGGAGTGATGAGTGGTAGATTTTAACTCATTTGAGGTCTATTTAACTCAATAATTAGTGTTCTTAATGCTTAATTTTGTCCTATTATGATAACATCTTGATGATTTGCAGTTATGATGGCTAATGGACTAGGCAAGGATGAATGTTTGAAAGAATGGTAAAAGTGCAAAAAGAAGTGCAAACTATACATTGATGACCACCAAACAAGAAAGGAGGATCTCCTAGTCAGCATGACCTCGCCAAAACTGATAGTGCACATCACTTGGGCCTATCGAGACAGTTCGGTGAACTCCAAATGAAAAGGTGACTCGCCAAATGAGAAAGGAGACCTTGCTGATCATCGCCAAAAATGACATTGCAAGGAGAAAAATTGAAGGCTCGAAAGGCTAACCAAGGTGGTATTCAGTGATACGCCAAATGTGAAAGGAAGAATAAAACGAGCTCGCCGACTGGGGTTCAAACATCTTAAGCCTTGAAAAAGAAATGGTGAGGTGCAGCTCGATTGATGATTCACCGAAGGAGCTCGGCGAGCCCAACTAATTTCACCGAATGCGACGCATATTGAATTTTTGGGTCAAATTTAGGGAAACTATAAAGAGCCCAATGGAGAGAGAAAAAGGAATTCAAAAAATAGAGATTTTTGAGAGTTTTGAATATTTTGAGTTTTCAAAGAAACACTTGACCTTTGTGAAGAACACTTTCTAGCTTTTGGGGTTTTTTAACTTTGTTCTTGAATTTGACATATTGAAGTTGAATCTTGAGTGGGTTTGCTTGTAATTGCTTAATTTCATGTTACCCATGACTGTTTTCATGTAAGGTATATTTTCTTTGTCTTTTGTGATGGGTGGTGAAAATCCCAAGATCTAGGGGTGTAATTATGGGATTGGGTGTTGATTTAATGTACTGGGTATTGTGTTGTGCTTTGTTCTGCTGTTGTTCATCCATGAATTTGGGCTAATTAGGATGGGGTTAATTAATGGGTTAAGGTTGCAAAATTAATTCCTACTTCTAATCTCCGGGCGATGCTCGAAAGAGATTGATTGGAGTGGTAATTAGTTCGATACTAGCAATTTAGGTTTGATGTCTGTAACTTTCTTGAAAATAGAGGTTATGGGTCGAATCTAATTGCCCTATTTCTACATCAAAAAAGAAAATAGAGTAAGGTATTTGGTTGTTTAGATTAGCATATAGATAAGACTGGAGGATATTATAGGCATAGATGCTTTGAGATCGAAAGATGATTAGCGTCACTGAAGATGACCTAGCATATACATGAATGTTCATCACTATAGAGCAACACAATTACCCCTAGATTGCTTGTTAACTCTTGAATTCTACAAAATCTTAGTTTAATTGTGACAATTTATAACCAAATCTGTTAATTAAATTGGTGGAATCATCCACCCACTTACTTTTACTATTACAAATGAATGATTTTACAATCCAAATTTCTTGATAGGAATTCTCCACGATATAGCATTTTCTGTGGGATTCGACCACGACTCTTAGTTGGGTATTTTTATTGATTATGATTGTTGTCCATTTTAATTGGTTTTAAGGAGGACATTTGAGATTTATAAAATATGGCACCAGTGCAGGGGAATGGTGGTTGAGAATTCTATTTGAGAAATTAATTTGTTAATCCATTTAGTTGTGGTAGATTGTTGTTTTGTGTTGTTGTTGGCTGATTTGCATGTCTAATATGATAAGTGACCAAGGAAGTCACAACGATAGTCACTATGGTCAAAATGACAATATGGGTGATTTGAATGATATGCATATGAATATTTTTCAAACTACGGGAGCCATTCGGATACCTCCCACAGTCGGGAGGGCTGTGTTTCACATAACCAAAACAATGCTACAATTGCTCCAACTGAAGCGAAATTTTTGGGGCCTAGCTTATGAGAATCCTCATGAGCACCTTAGGAATTTTATAGAGGTATGTGGACCATTTGTGTTCAAGAATATCTCTCAAGAGTCTATAAGGTTGAGTTTATTCCCGTTCTCTTCAACGGGTGAAGCTACAAGATGGTTGACGGAATTGCCAAATAATTCTATCACTTCGTGGGAGGAGTTGAATGATGCTTTCTTGTAGAGATTATTTCCCCCTCGAAGATGGTTAAATTTGGAATCCAGATCAAATATTGCAAGCGCATTGGAGCTGAACCTCTACATGAGACTTGGCTGAGGTTCAAGAAAGTAGTTTTGCAATGTCCGACACATGGTGTTCCAGACAATTTGCTGCTGCAATACTTCTATTACAGCCTTGATTGAGTCAATAAAGGTGTGGCTAATCAGTTATTCCAAGGTGGATTAATGAGACAATTGTATGATATGGCTGGTTTGTTGCTAGATGACATGACCAAAGTTAACTGATCATGGCATACGAGAGAAGACCAAGTGTTTACTCTCCAACTGAATTTTAGCAAAGAGAAAATTGAGAAGGATAATTAACGAGATGAAAACATGGCCAAAATGATGACCCAACTTGATTTGTTGTCTAAACATGTCATGGGAGGTGGACTTAAATCAGTGAATGCGGTTGGATCCAACAATGGGAAGTGCCCGGATGATGTATAGTTTGAGGCATTATACAATGACGAAGTGCAATATTTAAGGAACCAAATGGGGGTTCTCACACTAATTATCAACGACAAGGTGGGAACCAAGGTTGGAACTAGGATCGAGATAGTGGTTGGAAGGTTTGGCAAGGTTGAAACTAGAGAGATAGGGAGGTTGACAAAGATAGGTATGTATCTCCCCATGATCATCAAACAACAAAAGACCCAGCTAGGACAGAAGGAAACCTAATAGAGTAATTGCTTACAAGGATCTTCAACAAGGTTAAAGTGTCTGACAAAGTGTTGAAGGAATTGAATAATGACTTATCCACTTTGTCTTAAATGGAAACCTCTCATCCGGTGTCTATCAAGTAGCTGGAGACCCAATTGTGCAAAATCTCCACTCATCTCAATCCAAGGCAAAAGGGAACATTGCCTAGCAACACCGTCCCAAACCCCAAAATGAATGTTGAGGAAATGAGAACGATGGCGTGCCACGACATTAAATAAGGTGCTTCTTGGGAGGAAACCCAAGTCTTTACTTTTGTTTTTATTGCTTTCAATAATGTGCGTTGTGAGTGCAGGTTGAGAAGAAGTTGAAAGGTTGAAAAAGGGACCATTAGGCGATGCCAAATCCAAAACGGCGATGCGTCAAAGGTATTGTGTAGACTCATTCTTGTCTGCCTTCTAATCTTCAACATGTGGAAAAGTGTCTGTCAATCTCGGCATCCAGAGCTCCAAAAGGCGATCCATCAAAGTACACTATGTGGACTCCATCGGGTCCGCTGAATTAGCCTTCAGGTTTGGTATTCATTCAGGCATGTTTCGCTAAGCTCCAATTGGCAATTCGCCAAACATGTTCGACGATGTTAGTCGTGACCGCTGAACGGGCCTGATATAAAAAGACCAAGGGTCTTTCCAAATTTAAAAAGCAAACTCTTTGATATTTTAAAGCCCTTTCCTCTCCTTTCTCTTGCATTGCATTATTTGAGTGTTGGTGAGTCATTTGTGCATGATTTTGAAGTTCGAGGAGTGCTTTTTATTGCTTTGATTATCAACCCAACCCCGTTTCCCTGTCATTCTCGAGTTGTGCTTCTATTTAGGTTGGTTTTCGATTTTTGTTGAGAATTTTTAGCTTTAAATTTCAATGTGATTACGGGCTTAAAGCCATTTGTTGATTTTGATTATTAGATTTTATTGGGTAGCCTTGTCTTGTGTGTATTGAATTATGCCCATGATCCTATTGCCTATGTTGTGCCTATGAATTGTTAATCTTTAATGTGTTGGTTAAATTGTGAAATTGAACTGGTATATTTGATGGGTCTGAGCTTAATTTGATGTGGGTGAAGTCTGAGTAACCTAGTGTTGACACAATTGCATGATATTGCCCAATGATAAACAGATTGACGACTTTATTAAGGGAAAATCGTCAATTTGAGCAATACTTTGCAATATGTAGGGGAAGTCTGAGTACCCATGGGTATATAAGCATATAAGTGGGTTGAATTAATATTGGGAAACTGGTTTTTGTTGCATATGTTGGGTTTAGCTGTAATAATTAGGCATTGGGCTGAACATTTCCTGCTCGCCGGGATTGTCTTAGCTCGCCAAGGAGGTTAGACGAATCGCCGAGTAAGCCCTAGCTCACCCTTTTGAGTGAATATGTGACCTTGGGTATTGTCACATTCGATGGGCTTGTCTTAGTCCGCCGAACCCACTTGGCGAATTGGTGAGTGGGAGAGGACATCACCCTTGAGGCCTGTTTTTTTGCATTTTACACTGTCATTTTTTATGGACCTGTCTTAGCCCGTCAAAACCAATTTGGTGAATCACCAAGTTGGAATTGACTCCACCCTTTGTGCCTGATTCCTAAGATATATGTTATTGTCTGATTCGGTGAGCTTGCCGCTCCTGTTAGGCAATCTGCCTTCCCGTGAGGCAAGCCTCAGGATAGATTTTAAACTATGATTCTTAATGAGTTTGATTTCAATCAACATTCACCGCTCCTATGGTTGAATGTGTGCTTTGCAGATTATGGAACGAACAAGAGGAAAACAAGTGGTGACATCAGACACGGAGTTGGACACAAACTCCCTTCCTCCTCCTCCTCTAAAAAGGCATAAAGGCATTCATTAATGAGCCATCTGAGGCTCCTCGGCAACGACAAACCACCACACCACATGTACCAGTACATGAGAGTGTTCAACCCAAAAAGGGAGTCGTATGAAAAAGGACGGATATACGGTCCAAACTGGTGCAGCCTTCCTCCACAAAAGCACCCACCTCTAAAGTTCTCCCAATCATAGCTCCAAGAGACTTAAGGCTCAAAGATGCTGGATAACGTACTATTCTTGAGGAGCGAAGGCTCTCCACAAACGCAGTCATGAGCGAGCACTCAGCTATTTTGGATACCATTTAATTCCATAAGTTTGAGGAATTCACAAAGCCAAGAAACCCCTATGTCCTGCTTGGGAGTGAGAACTTCACATAGCATATGCTCAGGCCCTACCAAAGAAGCGGAAAGGTATAGTTTGAAAGCCACTAGAAGAAGTGGAAGTCCGTGGAAAGAAAGTGTAATCCCATGCTGAGGTGATTAACACTACACTGGGGATACTGGAATTTCAGTCGGATATGTATTCACTCTGGATGTGACAAGACAGATTCATTAGAAGAGTGATTGGCCCCGCTTATTTTTTATTCTTCTCCCTCCTAGATGGCTGATGGTGCTTGATAAAGCTCAACTACACTTCATCCATTTCTAAGTGTAGGTGATAGCAATCTAGTATAAACCCAACGAAGAGTTGGGGTCGATTCCACAGGGAGTGATACGGTAGAGAATTCAATTAGGAAATGAAAGATTTATTCTAATCGATTGTAGGAATAGAATTTATCGAAACCATTCAAGTAAATTATAGGGGTTGACAGCTAGTGTCAAATGGGGGGATAAGGTTTGTCAATTAACAACTACTAAAACGGGGAAGTAATCAAGTAGAAAGGGATTTTTGGGGATGTGATCGATTAATTATCAATTCCGTTATACGGGTGATTACTAATTACCGAAAGTTGTTGAATCTTAGTGGGTAGTCTAGACTATAGATGCAATAGCCATCTCTTGATCAACTATAAAGATTCAAGTGAGTTCTCTCGAACGTCGACAAGCATACAACTAAGAACAACCCAAAACCTCAATTAATCTACTCTCTCGAGCTAGTTTGGTAGGATTGAATTTAGAATTCACTTTCTCAAGCTGAACCCATAATAACCTAATCACTACAATCATCAATTGATAACCTTAATTCTAAAACCTCTTTCTCAAGCAAGTATAGAATACTAGGCTAGAACTGCATTTGCAACTACAATTCATGAGTTAAAACTCAATTATCAATCGAACCCAATTCAAAGCAGCAATTTAATCAGTAATTACTAACACCCATAAGCTAATTGAGACAAATAATCACATAATCATACCCCCAAGAATGGGGGTTTTAGCTACATATTATAAAAAGCAGGGAAATATTACCAACTATGTTCTCCATCAGTTGAGTAACAAAATCCAATTCTTCACAATGCTTAAAATCAACTTAAAATCAAAACTCAACTTCAAAATCTACTTAAAACTAAGAAAACCAGTGTTTTGATCGAAAGCCCAGAGTCTAACAATGGTAGGATCGTCGAATCTCCAAAAATTTCCTATTTTCTCTTTTTTAAAATGAATTTATATAATACTAGATTTTTGCCTTCGGGGTCATTCGGCGGTGTTAGTCGATCATCGCCGTCGGCGATGCACCAAGTGTTCCTCTCCATCATCTTTTTCCTTGATTCTTCACCATTCAGACCCTGTAACTTTAGGCGATCAAAATCCTTGTCGCTGATCCATTCGATAGTTCGCCGAAGGTCCAATTCCATCGCCAAGTTGTCTTTTCCCCAGGGCTGGCACGCGGTAACATTTGGCGAGCTGAAGTACCACTCGGCGAGTCACCAAGTGGTCTTGGCGATTGTCAGCTTTCCTTATCTTCAGTTTTTTTTTCAGCTTTTCCACTCATTTTTACCCGATAATGTCCTTGTCTTGCTCTTTTTCCTTCATAGCTGTAAATTATTATTTTAACATCAGTTTGGAGCACAAAATAGGCATCGAGGACACTAATACGATGAATAATAAGCCTTAAATGAGTCAAAATCCCAGACTCATCAACACCCCCAACTTAAACTTTTGTTTGTCCTCAAGTAAAACACAAGATCAATCAGTTCAACAAGGATGTCTACAAACAGTGCTACTCAAGACTCAACATGAATGCACACAAGAGGTTCAAACTACTCATGCAATGTTCAATTGTGCACTAAAAGTTTCAAACTGTGGCTAACCATTATCAAATAGAACTCAAGCTCATAATGCTTGCTTAAAATGCAAGTTCAAGCTCAACAAAAGCATTCAAATGCCCTCACACCAAGAATGATTCCATGCTCAAACTAAACTCATCAAATTTCTAGAATTTTGGAATAAAAAACAACTCTCACACTCCCAAAGATAAACACATGCATGACTCTACCCATAGGCTTGCCCTTATTTTCCAACCAACATGAATTTCAGCTCACTCAAGATCACAAAGGTCTTTCAAGGCTTGTAACGGGGCTGAGGGTAAAGGTATGATCATTTTGGTTTAGTAACTTCTACCTTCATGAAGCATGGTCTGCATTTCACTTTTTCTCCTTTTCTTCCATTCTTTTTTATTTTCACATTCCACCCTATGTTCTTTTAAGCATGATTCATTGGACACCCCATTTCTTTTGTTCATTTCACAAACTTTATTTCAACAATTCTTTTCTTTTTCGGTCTTTTTCTTCTCACTTTTATCTCTTTTTTTTACATGGAGGGGTTCCATCTTTTTCAACATGATCCTTCAAGGGCAGATTTTTCACACTTCTTGACTTTCCTCCTTTTTCACCACACCCCTAACTTAGGCTTTTGGCCTAAGTTGGCTATTCAAACAAACCAATGCTTCATTAAGGTTATAGGTGATGGGACAAAGAGGTCAAAGTTGTTCATGTTTCATCCAAAGAAAAAGGATAGGCTCAAATGGTGTCAAACTAGGTTCACACTCTCACAAGGTGGTCATAAAGAGGTATGATAGCAATTTTGGTTCACACTTCACAAATTTCGTAAGATCATCTCTATCATTCGCTTACATTAGTCAATTGAACTAACGGGGCAAGTTCTATGTATTACCAACATATTTCAAGAAAAACTAACCACACACGACATTCAATACAATAATCAAACAAGACTCAATAATTTTCAGCTAGCGTACAATGATCATCACAAGAGGTCAACTCAACAACCGGCTAGTCACAATGAAATGCTAGGAGTTCACATATAATTTATGCAACTCAACTTGCCTCATTGGAGCCGTACACGCATATCGTTCAATCGAGAGTACTATTCATGTAATCGGTATTTATCACAATCAACACTCAAAATTGCAAGAGAACAGCCACATTCACAAACATCAAGAGGTGGCAATTTTTAATTCGGGTCAAAACCAACATACACATTGAAACCAATAGATCACAAACCAATATATATCAACAAAATCCAGCATTCACAAAAACAATAAAACACAGAATATCTAGAAAATAGCCCAAAAGAGGTAGGTATGGAAATACCTAACCCAGCCAAACTAAACTAGCAATTGTCCTCAAATGCCAAGAAATAACAAAATCTAAACAAGAGAAGAAAAAGAGTAAAAAAAATCCTCCTGCCAGGCTAAGCCTGGGGTGAACTCTGCATGTCTGTGACTCCCTCTGTCTGGGCATCAATGCCCGGCTCAACAACCTCTTTCGCTCTACTGGAGCCCACCATAGACGTGTCCCTCAATGATGCCTGCACAGCTGTCTGAACCATAGACCCCTTGAGGTCCTCTAAATCATCATAGACTGCTGCATCTCGAACACCTAGCTCCTCCTCATTAGCCTCAGACTCAGCATCTGCATCATCCCTAGTAACATCTCTGGTCGTAGTAGTCGGAGGAATCTCAGAACCAGTCAGGAGATTAGTGCTTGGAACCTCAGAGAGTTCCACAGTGCCAAAGAACATCGAGAGATCGGTGGATTTCAGCTCATCCACATCGTGTCTAAATCTAACAATATCTTCCTTCAAAGCTTTCACATCCTCATAAACACCTCGCCTCTACTCACAAGCCTCCACTCTCACAGTGAGTGCATCTAGTGCCAATCTATAGGCTTCTATCATCTCTCTGTGCTTTCTCATCTCAGCCCTAATCGCGGCTAAGGCAGCAGTAATCCCCCGCTCAATCAGCCCAGGCACATCGGCCTCTACCCGGGAGGCACGAACATCAGCAGACTAGGCAAGATGGCCCATCTTGTATAACATAACCTGGGTGATCGGGGGTCTAGAAGAAGAAGCAGCAGTAGCAGTAGGGGGAGGGGAAACAGTCAAACCAGAAGGAACAGAAGTAGAGGTGCCAGGGTACCCGTAGGCTCACTGGCCTGAGGTGGAAGGATTTCCTCTGTCAACAACATCTCTACATCAACGACCGTGGAAGTATCTATCGGTGCAGCTCTCCTTCTATCAGCCTCATCCCTCATGTACTCAGCCTCCATCCTCCGGATGTCAGTGGAGGAAGTGGGAGTAACTTCCACATCCGTCGTAGCAATCAAAGGAACACAGGCCCGCCTGCACAACTCTGTAATTAAGACTGTGAATGGGAGAGAGGTCTGGCTCTTCTTGGCCCTCATAGCCATCTCCTGCTCGATGATCACACCTATATTAAGTCTCTCCCGGTCCAGGATATAGCCCAAACAAGCAACCTTCAGATGCTGGAGTATTGACTCATTCTGTAATGGCATCAATGTGTTGCTGATGAACCCGAACCAATATCTGGCAGCTACGTTCAGGTCCTTCTTCTCTATAGGAACACCTGCCTCAATCCACCGCGGTGTGATGTAAAAAATCAGTGGTGCTAACCAACCCTTCAAATCATCAAGGGTCTTCTTCTGGATTTTATCCACATAGTCATGCATCACAATCATCGTACAACCTAGCAACTCATTATTGTCGGTGCTACTACATCTGACTTTCTGACCCCGCACTACCACATGGTCAACCGGCTTGAATGAGCTGGCCTTCTTCTTTCCTTTAGGGACCAGCTTCCAATACTCGGCATAAAACTCCCGGACCCAAGTAGGAATGTAGGAGCCCGGGGCTTGGTGAAGATTTCGAACTTGTGGAACTTGATAGTGTTCCACACCTTCGGGTACCGGTATACAACACCATTTATAGACAACTGTTTCTCCTCTAATATGGTCCTCAAACCCTAGGCATTCAGTCTATTCAGTGACCTGGGTGGGGTCCCTGAACTGGTGGCACCGGAGGAACCTGCTCAACAATCGGAGTTGGAGGTAGAGGAGTAGAAGGCACTGGGATCCTGGCCAGATCATTCAAAGATTTGGAGCATTGCTCCGCTCTCCTAGTTTGGAGAGTCTGATCATCCTCTAGTTCAGACTCAGAGGTCGGAGATCTATCACCCGAGGTGCTCTCACTTTTAGAAGTAGTGAGGTGGGTGGCATAGATGCCTTCACTGTTGGAGCTCCCAACCTCTTGCGTTGGTTGTACGGGCCCCCTTCCCTTTTCCTTTCCCCCCCCCCTGTTGTAGGAAGTTTGGTCTGTGCATTCCGGGAGGGTGCAGCACCCTCATTTATAACAATGCCTCTAGCCCGCTTTCGGGGCGGTTGATTTCTTCCCGGTAACTTTGGTGCAACCATTCTTGTAAAATAAAACCAAATACGTTAGACTTAATTTGAAAAATTTAAAAGATGTAAAACTGTGCAGGTAAACTCGCCGAGTAGTTCGGCGAGTCGCTGAACCCATTTGGCGAGCCATGTCTGGCTCGCCGAATATTCCAAAATAAAAACTCTCGAAAATCTGCATAAGTAGGCAATGTTTAAGGCATTTCGGCGAATCACCGACACCATTCGGCAAATTAGAAGTAGCTCGCCGAAAGTTAAAAAACATTTACTAAAACCAAGGCGCAGAAGGGTAATCTGAAGTACCACTCGGCGAGCTCAAGCGTGTCGCCAAATATTACAGAATGATGTCTACAATTTTTAAGGATAAAAAGGCGATCCAAGGGTATTTAGATGAACCTCCTAACCACTTGGCGAGCTCGACCCAGCTCACCGAACAGTCCAACGTGCCATATTTCGGTCCTGACCTTGAAATTCTAACCCGCAGCCCATGAAAACAAAATTAAGTACATATTCTACGTTATTAAATGCAGGCCCATAGCATTAATGACCTTGGGGTACTCAGACTTCCCCCCTGATTTGTCCAAAATTGACCAATAGACGTCTTTTGCCCTTAAAAATGACGTCACCCACTTTATTATTGGGCGAAATCAGTCAATCGGTGCAAACGGGGTTACTTAGACTTCACCCATATTAGACCCAACACTTAATCAACCCACACCCATAATTTTATCATGCAAACACACGGGATTTCACAATTAAAGGCCAATAAACACAATTCGGGATCTCAGAGACTCAAATCAACAACAATCATTCCAAATAAGCACTAATATTATGCAAACAACACAATAAGACCAAGATCATACATTCAAGGCTACGAAAATTTAATGACAGGGTTCGGATAACCAACCTCAATATCAAGTAGGTGAGTTCTAGGCTAAAGAATAGAAGCAAAAGGCACCAAAGTCCAACCCTGAAAAATTGATCAAACACGAAATGCAAGAAATGCGATTACAAAAATCTAAAGTGCGGTTGTGAAAGTGTAAAAGTCGAAAAATATGAAATGAGGGAAGTTTTTCAATTTAAAACGATTAAGCCCTTCTTGACTCTTCAGTTCGCGCGCTAGTCGGCGATAGTCACTTATGTCACCGACCCATTCGGCGATGCGCCGAATGACTCATTAGCCCGCCGAGTTTTACAAAACCTCTAGATAACTAGTTGGTTCAAAAGATGATCAAGGTCGGGGTTCGCCGAACTGTTCGGCGAGTCTCCGACTGGTACCCGGGTTCACCTAATTGCTTCTTTTACCAAAATTTCAAATTTTCAACCTGCACATTCAACACCCGCTATTCAAACAACAATATTAAAAGCTCAACAACTTGGGTTTCCTCCCAAGAACCGTCTTATTTAACGTCGTGGCACGACGTGGATACTCATTCAAGATTCATTCATTGGGTTTACCAAGGTATCACTTGGTAGACCCCATTTTGGCCTTGGATTCAAATGAGATGATATCTGGCCCATTTGTGATTCCAGCTGTTTAATGGACACCGAGTGAGAAGTAATTGTTTGGCTTAGTGTTGAGACGTCTTCCTTCATTTCTTTGAGCACTTTGTCCGATCCTTCCACTTTATTGAGAATGCGTGCAAGCATATCTTCAGTGCATAAATTCTCCTGGTCAGCCCTTTGCTCTTTTGGCTTTTGACGTTCTTGGGGAGGTACATATCTCTCCTTGTCGTCATCTCGCTCCCTCCAGTTTGTGCCACGGTCACACCACTCCTTATCACGGTCTTTCCAACCTTTATCACGCTCTCTATTCCAACCTTGGTTCCCGCTTGACCTTTGATAGTTTTGGCGGAAACCTTCTCCCTGATTTGCTAGAAAGTGTACTTCTTTATTGTACAAAGCTTCAAAGTGCGCATCATCGGGATTTGTTCTGCTAACTCCAACTGCATTCACGGCCTTAGAACCACTACCCATGACATGTTTTGACAAAAGATCCATTTGGGTCATCATTTTAGCCATGTTTTCGTCCCTCTCAAGGTCTTTTTCTATTTTTTCCTTTGTCATCCTGAAAGTCAAAGGAGACACTTGATCCTCTCTAGTGTACCAAGCTCGGTTTATCTTCATCATCCCATCAAGGAGGGTCGATGCTATTTCAAAAGGTTGTTGCATAATACCTCCTTGGACAAGCTGATCAGCCACACCTTTGTTGACCGAATCTAGACTCCGATAGAAATGTTGTAACAACACGTTGTTCAGGAGTCCATGGGATGGACATTGGAGTAACAGCTTCTGAAACCTCAGCCATGTTTCATGCATTGGTTCACCATCCAAGCGTTTAAAACCCTGAATGTTATCTCTCAATGCCATCATCTTCGAAGGAGGGAAAAATCTTATATAGAACGCCTCAGTTAGCTTATCCCAATACGTAATCGAGTCCCTTGGTAGGTCAGCTAACCACTTTGTTGCTTACCCCATCAAAGAAAAAGGGAACAATCGAAGTAGTACTGATTCTTGTGAGATGTTCTTAAATGAGAATGGACCACACACGTCCACAAAATTCTGAATATGGTCATGGGGATCCTCATGAGCCAGCCCTCCGAATAAACCTTTCATTTGCAATAGTTGCAGCATCGTTCTAGTCACATGGAATACAACATTTCCCACGACCGTAGGTAACCGAATAGCACCCACGCTACCCAGCTGAGCCTCATTCACATCATTAAAGTTTCCAATGTCATCTTGGTGACCAAGTTGGCTCGCGTTGCTTCCGTTGACACTTATCTCATCACTTGTTCATGAACAGCCAACAAAAAAACAAAAAAAAGTAAGTCGATTCAACTACAAACAAGATTAGATCATAACTAGACTTCACTAAATGAATTCTAAACACCACTCCCCGGCAGCGGCGCCATTTTTGATAACGCTCAACTACACTTCATCCAATTCTAAGTGTAGGCGATCACAATCTAGTATAAATCCAATGAAGAGTTGGGGTCGATCCCACAAGGAGTGATACGGTAGAGAATTCAATTAGAAAATTAAAGATGTGTTCTAATCGATTGTAGAAATAGAAATTATTGAAACCATTAAAGTAAATTATAGGGGTTGACAGCTAGTGTCAAATGGGGGGATAAGGTTTGTTAACTAACAACTACGAAAACAGGGAAGTAATCAAGTAGAAAGGGATACTTGGGGATGTGATCGATTAATTACCAATTTTGTTGTACGGGTGATTACTAATTACCGAAAGTTCCTGAATATTAGTGGGTAGGCTAGACTATAGATGCAATAGCCATCTCTCGATCAACTATCACGATTCAAGCGAGTTCTCTCAAACCTCGACAAGCATACAATTAAGAACAGCCCAAAACCTCAATTTATCTACTCTCTCGACTAGATTGGTAGGATTGAATTTAGGATTCACTTTCTCAAGCTGAACCCACAATAACCCAATCACTACAATCATCAATTGATAATCTTAATTCTAAAACCTCTTTCACAAGCAAGCATAAAATACTAGGCTAGAACTGCATTTGCAACTACAATTCATGAGTTAAAACTCAATTATCAATCGAACCCACTTCAAAAAAATAATTTAATATGTAATTACTAACAACCATAAGCTAATTGAGACAATAAATCACATAATCACACCCCCCAAGAATGGGGGTTTTAGCTACACATTATAAAAAGCAGGGAAATATTACCAACTATGTTTTCCATCAGCTGAGTAACAAAATCCAATTCTTCACAATGCTTAAAATCAACTTAAGATCAAAACCCAACTTCAAAATCTACTTAAAACTAAGAAAACCAGTGTTTTGATCGAAATCCCAGAGTCTAACAATAGCAGGGACGCAGAATCTCTGGAAATCTCCTGTTTTCTCTTTTTTAAAATCAATTTAAACATTTCCTGATTTTTGCCTTCGGGGTCATTCAGCAGTGTTAGTCGAGCATCGCCGACCTGGTCAACGAATTGCCAAGTGTTCCTCTCCATAGTTGTTTTGCCTTGACTCTTCAACATTCAGACCATGTAACTTTAGGTGATGAAAATCCTTGTCGCCGATCCATTCGGCGGTTTGCCGAAGATCCAATTCCATCACCAAGTTGGATTTTCCCCAGGTCTGGCACGCTGTAACGTTTGGCAAGCTGAAGTACCACTCAGTGAGTCACCAAGTGGTCTTGGCGATCGTCAGCTTTGCTTATCTTCAGCTTTTTTTCCAGGTTTTCTGCTCTTTTTTGCCTAAAAATGTCCTTGCCTTGCTATTTTGCCTTCATAGCTGCAAATTAGTATTTAAACATCAGTTTAGAGCACAAAATAGGCATCAAGGACACTAATAGCATGAATAATAAGCCATAAATGAGTAAAAATTCCAGACTCATCAGTCCCCAGATTGAGACAAAAGATTTAAATGTGGTAGCACGATATTAGTTTGGCTTCATCAGCAGTAACATTATTCCCTCACAAAATGATTTTGTCCTTCGCCATCAAAAGACGGTCTTAGTGGGCACGATCATTGATAGGGAACACATTCATGTGGGAGTGATTATTGCAGATGAAATACCGATGAGGGCTACGTAAGAGCAGACCTCTCTTATATTCCCAGTTCTCATTACTCAGCTATGCGAGAGGGCATGAGTTCCCTTCAGGGTGACTACAGATTTGAGGATCACCCCAGCCTCTTCTAGTTACATCAGGAGGATTGAAGCTGAGTGTTTACAGGGTGACGAGGCTTGGAGGAAGCCGCCACCACCAGATACTACGCTCGTAGTATATCCCACTACTCTAGCATCGTAGGCCAGCACACCTGCTCCTTCTGTAGAGCATGTAGGTATATCTATATCTTCTACTATGCCTTCCATTTCTACTACTCCTACTCCTACTAGTACTTCTTTTGTTGTTGCTGCTGCTATACCTATACCCACTCCTATTACCCGTCCCGCATTGACCTAGCCATTGATATATCAAATAGGTAGTCTTACCCAATCAGCAGATGTGAGAGTCGT
>JAJONR010004302.1:0-28240 GCA_029582245.1 Solanum etuberosum
TCCCATGACCACTCTGATTCTCTTTCCAGAATAGAACCTTATCTCCCATTCCAATTTTAACTCTGGTGTTAGGCTTGAGAGAACCAGGAATGACAACCAGAGATTCCTGATTGACTTCCAAACCCCCATCCCATAGGTGTCGGACACCTCATTTGTGTACCTTTGGCCCTTCTGGCCATACTTATGCAAAATTACCTCCTTCCATAAGGAATGCTCCTCTTGGGCAAATCTCCAAAGGCGTTTTTTGAGCAAACTCTTATTTTGCTACTTAAGGTTCCTCACTCCCAATCCTCCAAATTTCTTACTTTGTTGGACTGTGATACATTTCACCAAGTTAAAACTCTTCCCAATCTTGTTTCCTTGCCACAAGAAGTTCCTCGACAGATTGTCGAATATTTTCACCACCTTGTTAGGTTAGGGATGGGAAATAAGGACATCACATAGGTTGGCAATGAGTCTAGGACTGCATTTATCAATACAACTCTACCACCCAAAAAGAGGTACTGTGATTTCTAGAGAACTAGTTTCTTCTCTATTTTCTCTATTATTCCATCCCATATATTCATTGCTTAGTGTTTGGCACCCAATGGCATTCCCAAATAGTTTGTGGGCATCTCCTCAATCTTGCATTTCAAATATCTACCAATATCTGAATTTGTTGTACCTCTTTAACTGGGAAAATGTTGCTTTTCCTCTAGTTAATCTTCAAACCAAAGCAAGCTTCAAAGATTACTAAGATCACCCTTAGGTAGCAAATTTGTTCTTGTTTAGCTTCACTATTAAACTACTATGTCATTAGCATATAGTGGATGAGTCACCTCCAAAGTTTCGTTGTTTCTGTTCTTAATGGTGAAACCCCTTATCCAGTTATTTGTTGCAGCCTTCCTCATTAGATTGTCCAACCCCTCCATAGCTATAATGAACAGAAAAGGGATTGGGGATCCCCTTGTCTAAGGCCTCTTTCAGTTGGAAAAAAACCTGCAGGTTTTCCATTTTATCAAAATGGAGAACCTGGTAGTTTTAATACAGAATGCTATCCATTTAAGCCACCTGTTCCCCAATCTCATTTTCCTAATTGTATTCAACAAGAAATTTCAGTTAAGGTGATCAAAAGCCTTTTCTATGACTAGCACTCTAGCTTGCACATAATTCCTAGAACTTCTCCTCTAATCCTAGTGTCAATGCACTCACTAGCAATAAGATCAACATCCATTATTTGCCTCCCTTTGATGAAAGCCATTTGATTGTTGATTACTTTCTTTAGTCTCTCCAGCAACACCTTTGCTATGATTTTATAGACCCCAAAGATCAAGTTGATGGGTTTGAAGTCTCTTAGATCATTTGCCCCTACCCTCTTAGGGATCAAAGCTATAAAAGTGGCATTGAAGCTCTTCTCAAACTTCATGGAGTGTCTACATCAATTCCCCCTTTGATGTTTCCCAAAAGGCTTGGAAGAAAGCCATAATCAAGCCATCTGGGCCAGGAGCTTTATCCGCAACACACATCTTAAAACCTACAAGTACCTCTTCTTCCTCAAAAAATCCTTCCAAACTCTCTTTTTCCTCTGTTGAGATTCTTTGTACTTCAAGTATGTTCAAAGAAGATCTCTAGTTTTCTGTTTCTTTGTAAAGATTTTGGCAGAAGTCTACAATAGATCCCCTGATGTCCACAGGGTCATTTGATTGTTCCCCATTGATCATCAGCGAGACAATTGTTTTGAGCCTTTTGTGTGAAGTAGTCATTCTGTGAAAAAACTAAGTGTTCTTATCCCCACTCTTGATCCACTGAACTCTAGACCTCTGTCTCCAAGAGATCTCTTCATTTCTAGCCACTTCTTCATATTCCATAGCGAGATGAGCCTTTATCATCCGTTCATCATCATTTAAGGGTCTTCTCTCCTGAATGATTTCCAAGTTCCCTATTTGATCTAAAATATGATTTTTTTTTCTTGTCCTCTTGTTCCCCTTGTGCTCCTTGCATTCTTTAAGTTTTGCCTTTAACAAACTTAATTTTGTTGCAAGAATGTAGCCAAGAGTGCAAACCACAAGAAAAGAGCACCACCATTCTTAGACTTTTTCTTTGAAACCTTCAACATTCAGCCACCACTTTTCAAACTTAAATTACAATTTCTGAAAGTTTCATCCACACAAGTCAAAAGGATGGGATTGTGATTAGACCCAAGTCTAGAAAGAGAACTTGGACTGATCTTAGTGAACATTTCATCCAAAGGGAAGGAGTACAACAACCTGCCTATTCTAGAGGCATTGAGGTGATTTCCCCCCCCCCCCACTTTCCAAGTGAAAGACCCCCCAAATAAAGGGGGATCTATGAGTTCCAACTCATTGATGCAATTGGAGAAGTCCAAAGGGAATCCTCGTTGTGTTAAAATCTCCTCAAACAACCCATGGTTCCCCACACATACTCCTCATTGCTCCTAATTCTTCCCATAAATCCTTTCTTACATTCATGCCGCAGGATGCATAAGCAGCTGTGAGAAACCAATCGAGATCCTAATTTACCCCGCCTAATTTATAGGTAATCATTTGGCTACCACTCTCTACTACTTCCCTCCTCCAAGCCCTTTTGTCCCACATGATTACCATTCCTCCCTTAGTCCCCATTGCTTTCCGTCCATATTTCCCCATCCATCTATTTCCTCCCAGTTGTTGTATATAACTTCCCACTGTCCCATTTAGCTTTATCTCCACCAAGACTACTGATATATGCTCCCTCCGATTGAATTCTGCTCCTAACTAATTCTCTTTTCTCCTCCCTGTTTAACCCCCCAACATTCCAGGCTAGAATTTTCAACTTCATCACAATTGAGAAGTTTGTTTCCTCTCTCTACTTTTTGATTTTCTCCTTGGATTCGTATCCTTGAATTTAACATAAAAGATAAGAATTTTTAGCTCCTTTGGAATCAATTGCTTATCCAAATTTTCTGTTGATATCATAGTTGGAGAAGTTACCTTCTCTCTCCTTTGATCAATCTTTAACAACAATGAAGTAGCCTCATTATACACCCATCGAATGCAGCCTTGAATTCCTGGCTAAGTTTGAGAATATTGTTTTGGACCCATACATTCGCGTTTTCCTTTGCTTCTTTGTTGAAAGGCATCTGAATTTATTGGAGTTGGGTCACCCAATGAAGTTATCTTTTTCAAATTCCCTAGGTCATCTATCTCTCCTTCACTGCATTCCTCACTTTTTGTATTCAAATTTCTCTCTTTTGCATGTAGTTGGGTTTTGGCTCCCAAAAGATCTATTTCTTTTGGAACTATTGTTTTTGCAATTTCAAATATCAGGCTTTGGTCAACATAAGCTAGATAGTTGTCTTGGACTTCTATGGTGATGGGCCATAAGTTAATTTCATTATAAAAGGTTCAACATTCTTTGGATTAGAGGGTCGGCCCAAAAGCTTTGGCCCAAGAGTGGTTTGCTGATTAAAATTCTTGGTAGGCTTTTTCATTAAACCTTTCTGCCCTTTCTCATTTAAATGAGAGGAAGGCCCACTTTTTTTTAAATGAAGAGAAGGCCCAACATAGCTAGGGTAAAAATGGTCCACTGGCCCTACTCCTTTTGAATAGTTGCATCCAGCCACATGCCCTTCATCTATGTCCATTATGTAAAAACCACGATCTTTCCATTATCCAGCAAATCTTTTCCCTTTCCCCTTTCTCCACAGTTGATTGACACAAGATGTTATCACCTTCTTCATGAAAAGTTGTCCTCTATTGTTCAACAACCCAAATTTTTTCAAATTTTGTCGGCGCCTCTACCCATACCGGTAAAGTGAATCTCCATTCCCCATCTTCAGCTTTAACCGATGTCGGAATATTTTCCGGCGGAGCCTTTACTTTAATTTGAGCCCATCTCAAATGATTTTTGAGCTCCATCTCCAACCATCAGCCACATTTTTTCCCAATCTCCTTTATAACCCTTAACATAGTTGAAGTGGTAGACCAAGAACCTAATCCAACACCAGTTGAAATTCGTAGAATTGAGTATGCTCCAACTATTGGTGACCACCAATCTAGCTTGAGCCTGCTACCCTGTTCTCCAAGATCCTTCCATGAAGTGTTCTGTGTCCTTCACACTTTGAAATGCAAATAAGAATTGACTATAATTTTTTTATTTGGCTAAAGATAATGATATTCTAATCAAGGCGAGGAAAAGAAGAATACACTGTTAGAAATGAATAATCATTGCATCTAAAGAAGAAATAAATAAAATTTCAATCAAATATTTTACGTATTTGACACAAAAAAAAAAGAACGCACAATTGAAATAAACAGTCTTTGCCTGAAAAAATGCACATTCTTTTTCCTTTGTGTAGAAAATTCCGATTTGAACTTTATTATTTTGGCTAAAATAAATAAAGTTCCAACTAAGTTTTGTAAATACGGATCCAGAAAAAGAAAAGAAATGTATATAGTTGAAACAAATAATCACTACATCTGAAAGAATAAAAAGCACATTAGAATAAAATGTGCAATGTATATTTAGAAAAAATATAGAGAAATACAATTGATTATGTGGCAATTAATAGTTGAAAACACCCACTTGAAAACTGACTTTATCAATTTTTCTTCGCTCCCACGCACCTAAATGAGAGTACATTCACTCTCTTTGCCACATCAGCGTGTCAAGACTATCAAATTACCAAATTAAGGGAGGAATCAGGTCAATGCAAAGTTCAAGTGTGAACCAAATAAAACTCGACAAGTCTATGGGGTCCCGATCTATTCTGCCTCAAATTAATGAAAGTAGTACATGATTATTAATTTATTATAATAAAATAACAATTATTGAATTGACATTTTGCTAACTTAATTAAGATTAATGGATGAATTTTAGTTTTAAGGTAATCACTACATGACCAAAATGTGCCAAGCCGTCTTTAACCGAGGCAAGCTAAATTGTTGAGCTAAATATAGGTGAGCCAATCCCCGAGCCGGCTCAGTTCGTTGCCCAGGCCTACTCTTAAGCATCCCTTGCTATCTACTACATAGCAACTCTCCTGCAATAAATAACAAATCTGAACAACAGAAACAAATTTGTTTGACATGCACCCAAATCTTGCTTTCATGTAGAAGCTAGAATTTTCAGCTAAGCTCCTCAACAGAAATCCTAATTACCCATCCATGACAAGCAACTAGTTAGCAGTGGAACTTATGAGTCTGGTCAGAGCTGACATACCACAGGGGAGAACTGAAAACTTTCACTATAGATAGAGAAAATCAATAGAGGTCTCAATAGATAACGCATAATATTAATTTTGGTACAGATCGCAGCAACTAACTCTTTCACGAAGCAGTTTTATCAAATGGAGCACAACTAACCCGAGAAGTTGTTCCCCCACTGTCGTTCAACTCCTTCAACAGCTGCAGCAATTGCACTTCCCTGTTCTGCAGCCTTCTCCATCCTTGATATAGCATCAAAAAGGCATTTTGTGATATCCAGCAATGCTATAACTTCACCATTTTCCACAACAGGAAGATGGCGGAATTTACCTGTTGATATGAGCAAAACAAGACAACATAAAAATCAGAATAAAGAAATAAGTCTCTTATCAGATTACTTCAAGGTAGAAATTTGTAAATACACACCGAATGTAGGATACAAAAGTTCTATTAGGAAAAAGAAATACTAGTATTAATGATCTAGCAGGTTTAACACCAGATCAACATGTATCTCAAGTACAAGACAAGCCCATTAACAAGCAGCTTCCAACTTCGTAAACTAAAGCAATATTCCCTGTCCTGTGCCAGTTTCAATTGCTACTTCATAATTTTCATGCTAGTCACAGGAATGGAAAAGGCAATACTAATCCCGCTATATTAATTCTAAAGTAATTCATTGATGAAACTAGGTCCAGGTCTATGAACATTTGTTATGATCTCCGCTCTTTTTTAATGGGGGAGAGAGAAAATCTGAATATAATATGTCAAAAAAGACACCTTGCACCATCTTCTGAAGGGCTTCAATAGCCAATGAATCTGCAGTCACAAAAATGGGGTTCCTGGTCATGACCTTTGAAATAATTGTTTGCTCAGGCCTCAACTCCTCAGCTATAACCCTAGTTGCAATATCCTACACAGAAATCCGAATGTAAAAAATCAATAAGGCAAGAAAGCGAGAAAGAACTAATTCTCAATGCTTCTATAAGTGTCTTTAGTTTTACTTTTGTAAATGTACCTTCCCTAAGAGTTGTCACTTCCCTTCATTTTAATAGTCTAACAACTCTCTAGTCTACTCATAGATAAGGGAGGAATAGCCTTGCCATGAAGTTGGGGGTTCTTGTCACCAAGGGAAAAGCAGGAAAAACACACCATTGGGCTCCTGTGGATTTGGGGAGAAGAGTTGGGTTTTACCATATCTAGAACAAAATACTAAAAAGAAAATGAAAAAAAAAGAAATAACAGCCTCCTGATCTACTTATCTATTTGTTTGGTCTCATTGAACACTATCAAGTTCATTGAATGTTAATTATACAAAACTCTATAATTATTTTTTTGATAAAGGTATCACTCTATAACTGATAGAATGGATATTTTTGTTCTTCTTGAACCAACTAAGTTCTGCAGAGATGCATAAACCCTAGAGTTTTTTAAAAAAAAATACAAAAAGCAGTACACCAAACATGTGAATGCATTCACCAAAGCAATAACATAAAATGCAAAAAAGAAAATGATCATTTTCAGAAGACCTTGTCAGTTACTATGCCAGAGAGTAAGGCATTTGCGTCAGTCAGTAGAACAGCATCAATTCGTCTCGCTGCCATCCGCCGACATGCCTCGGACACGGTGGTTCCCTCCGGAATTGTCAGTGCCTTCGATAACCTTAGCTTTTTCACTGTTCTCTCCCCAGCAACAGACCTAACAGAACACATGTGAGCATCCAAATGCACAAAATGTACCCATCACCATGCATAAACATTATCACAAAAGTAAGATGCACACTAGCATTTTGTAAATTATATAGTTCCCCATACAGACAGGCCAAACAACTGTTTTTTTGTTACCAAAAGTTCTCTTTCAAACTTGGTGAAACTTTTTTGTAAAGGTAAAGGTAATATTATTAAAACAGTAGCAAGAAGGTACTAGAAAAAGTAGAAAAGATGATAATTTACCGTTTCCCTATCGAGTCAAAAAGATTTCCCAAAATTGTGTCTGAACATTTAATACAGAATTTGTAAACATTTAAGGTTTAGAAAAGAAATATGCTGTGGCCTTCATTCAAAGCATCTCATGTTTCTTTTAAATGATGCACCTGCTGTCGACCTTGCCAACATGTTGTAGCTTCCTTGCATCTACCCGACACATATTCACTATGTTTTCTTGAGTTTTTTCTGTTGTTATATATTGAAGTTTCTGAGGATTTATTGCTTTAATTTCAATAGATAATAGGTTAATCGGATCAGGTGTAGTAGATTGAATGAAAAGCAAATAGAGGTTGACTTCCATAAAACATAGAAAGAAAAGAAAGATATATTTGTATCTTACGAGTGAGGTGGAGAAGAAGGCTTGCTCTGGCTAGTAGGATTGGTGTCAGATTGATTGACAGATTTCTTCATAGTTGAAATGTTTCGTTTCTGTACCAAACTACTGCGCCTTGGCGCTGGAGGCACTTGACTACTCATATTCTTTTCCAGAATTTAAACATACATACATATATAATGATGATTTGATTTGATTTTCAGGGAATATGTCAACAAATCGAGAGAGAATTCAAAAGGGTTTGGGAGGTGGCTGGGAAGATTTGACGTGCCCTAACCCAAACCCTCTCCAAATCTTTTGCTTTTGCTCTCGCTCCCACCTCTTTATTTTCTCATCGCCAACACATTAATGCTACCTTCTCTTTTCTTACCCTACGTGGATGGTTTTGTTGCACTCAAAATTTTACATCTCATAACTAATCTATCTTATATCTATTATAATTATTATTATAAATATAATTATTATATTGGAACCCTAACCTATTGGAAACGGATCTCAGTAATTAAACTTAACAGCTATTTTTTATTCGGATGGGTGTATTCCCGTTCCTTCATCGTGATGATTCTCCATTCCTCTAGGGTAAATATCTTTTTTATAATAATTTTTGAAAAGTTATAAATCTTCTTAGTATTTGCTGGGTAAAAATGCTGGCATTCAGCAGACTCAATGGATCAGAGTATAATCTCATAATGCATTCTGTATTTGTATGTTGAACAACATATGATGCCGTATCAAAATATCTCGTCATGATTTGCCAAGGATCCTCTCTCCATTGTAAATCCCTTGGCTCAAGAAGAAGTATTACTTCATCTTTCTCATTCTTATCATATACCTCAATGTTTTCACTTGCTTTGTCATTGACGACTGCAGAATATGACAGTGGTGCATTGTTCTGAGGTTGCCTTAATTGTATAAAATCCATAAATTCTTTATACATTGGGTGTTCGGTATTAATTCCCGATATACCTGTAGAAGTTCCTGCAATGTTTGAGGCTATTAGTCTCTGGTTTCCTAACTGAGCCAAAATATTTTTCCTGCTCATGGGTACTTTTCCTCTTCCTCTTCTTCTATTAGAGGAAGAAATTCCAGATGGCCGCATTATCCTGTATTCAGGAAATAAATAATTATTAACTCGAATATTCTCTAGTAAGAAAATCGAGAAGACTATTATATGTTCTCTTTTTATAATGTATTTCAAAATCGAATGGTGCTAATAAAGCTTGCCATCTTGCAAACATTTGTTTAGAAACATCATGTTTTACATCTTTATTAAAGATGAATTTAGTTGCTTGGCAATCAGTTTTTATGATAAATTTTTGATTATATAAGTCCCCCTGGATTTTAAAACACTTTTGACAATAGCCAAAATTTCTTTAGCTACAGTAGCATAATTTTTCTGACTATTATTCCATTTCCCATAATAGAATTGTATGAGGTATTCTTGCCTTTGAGCAGGAGAGATTTGTTTTAAAATTCCCCCATAGCCAATATCAGAGGCATATGTCTCCACTATCTTTTGCCAATTCGGATTGGCCAAAGTGAGACATGGTAGGTTATTAACCTTTGTCTTAATGTGTTTGACTGCTTTTGTATGATTATCAGTCCAAGCTTTAGGACTTTTTCTTAGTCTATCATATAATATAGCCGTGTCTTTAGCTAGATCCTTTATAAAAGGAGAAATATCATTTAAACTTCCCAAGAATCGCTGGAGCTAGGTTTTATCAGTAATAACGTCAGGAAATTTAGAGGCAAACTCAATACTTCCTTGAATGGAAATAATTTTTCCTTTTTCAATATTATGACCTAAGAATCTAACATTGGTTTGGAAAATATGCATTTTTGGTCTAGATATAACCAAACCATTTTGAATAATAATTTTCTTGAATAGATCAAGATGTTTAAAATGCATTTCTACGGTTTTTGAAAATACTAAAATATCATCTATATATACAATGATAAAATTGCTAAAAGGGTTAAAAATATCATTCATAATTTTTTAAAATTCAAAAGGGGCATTTTTTAACCGAAAAGGCATAACATTCCATTCATATTGTCCCATTGGGACGTTAAAGGCTGTTTTATATTTATCTTCTTCAGAAATTTGAATTTTTCAATAACCGATTTTAAATCAAATTTTGAAAATATTATAGCTTCATGAAGTCTATCTAATAAATCTTTTTTATTGGGAATAAGATATCTAATCAATTTTAAAACTTTATTTAAGGGTTTACAATTTATGACAAGTCTAAGTACCCCTCTTTCTTGCTCTGCTTGTTTATTAACATAGAAAGCAGTACAAGACCATGGAGATTTTGAGGGCCTTATTAATCCCTTTTGAAGAAGAGTATAAATCTCTTTTTTACGTAAATCTAAATATTCTGAATTTATTTGGCAAGGTCTTGCCTTAGTGGGAATATTATCTTCAAAAAATTCTTCCTCATAAGGAAGACTTACCACATGTTTTTTCCTTTTCCAAAATACATTTTGGTGATCTCCACATATCTGTAGGGAGAATTGATTCTTTAAAATCTCAATATTTCCTTGGATTTTAAGATTTTGTAAAGTCTCTTCTATGGTAAGACTACAAATCTCATTTTTAAGAAAATCAATTTGTTTATTTTTTAAAGAAATCATATCTTTAACTTCATTAACGAATTTTGAAAATGGTTGAGATATAAAATCTATTCTTATTTTTCTTCCTTCAAAAGTACCAGTTATTACAGTCTCATCCCAGTGAGTTATGGGATAAATATGCCAGAAAAAGGCATTCCTAAAATGATTTCGTTAGAAATATTTTTTATTAAATTAAAACTTTCAGGCATACATATATTATTTGTACATATATATGCTTTAGGAATTTTATATTCAATATCAATTTTATGACCGCTAGAATTTCGAAGTCTATGTGTAGTCTTGAGTATCTCTACCCATTATCATTATAAAATTCCTAACTGAGCCAAAATATTGTTTCTGATTTATAAAGGATCTAGCTAAAGACACGACTATATTATATGATAGACTAAGAAAAAGTCCTAAAGTTTGGACTGATAATCATACAAAAGCAGTCAAGCACATTAAGACAAAGGTTAATAACCTAACATGTCTCACTTTGGCCCATTCGAATTGGCAAAAGATAGTGGAGACAGATGCCTCAGATATTGGCTATGGGAGAATTTTAAAACAAATCTCTCCTGCTGAAAGGCAAGAAAACCTCATACAATTCTATTCTGGGAAATGGAAAAATAGTCAGAAAAATTATGCTACTGTAGCTAAAGAAATTTTGGTTATAGTCAAAGTGTTTTAAAATTCAAGGGGGACTTATATAATCAAAAGTTTATCATAAAAACTGATTGCCAAGCAACTAAATTCATCTTTAATTAGATGTAAAATATGATGTTTCTAAACAAATGTTTGCAAGATGGCAAGCTTTATTAACACCATTCGATTTTGAAATACATTATAAAAAGGGAACAAATAATAGTCTCCCTGATTTTCTTACTATAGAATATTTGAGTTAATAATTCTTTATTTCCTGAATACAGGATAATGCGGCCATCTGAAAGTTCTTCCTCTAATAGAGGAAGAGGAAGATGAAAAGTACCCATGAGCAGAAACAATATTTTGGCTCAGTTAGGAAACTCGAGACTAATAGCCTCAAACATTGCAGGAACTTCTACAGGTATATCAGAAATTAATACCGAACACCCAATGTATAAAGAATTCATGAATTTTATACAATCAAGGCAACCTCAGAACAATGCATCACTGTCATATTCTGCAGTCGTCAATGATGAAGCAAGTGAAAACAATGAGGTATATGATAAGAATGAGAAAGATGAAGTAATACTTCTTCTTGAGCCAAGGGATTTACAATGGAGAGAGGATCCTTGTAAATCATGACGAGATATTTTGATACGGCATCATATTTGTTCCAACATACAAATACAAAACGCATTATGAGATTATACTCTCATCCATTGGGTCTGCTGAATTCCAGCATTTTTACCCAGTAAATACTAAGAAGGTTTATAACTTTTCAAAAATTATTATAAAAAAAATATTTACCCTAGAAGAATGGGGAATCAGCACGATGAAGGAACAGGAATACACCCATTCGGATAAAAAAATAGTTGTTAAGTTTAATTACTGAGATTATATTGAGAGCTTTAATAAAGCTTTATTATATGATAATGCTAACAAGAAGCATTCGTGGTTCATCAAAATATATTCAAATGTTTTCAAACAATATATACCAAACTGGTTTTGCCAGTGGTGGACTTTATATGGTCCAACTTTGAATATCTCCCCAGAGGATTATAAAAAATTATATGCTCAATGGGTTGATGTTTCACCCAAGATAATAAAATTACAACAGGAGGATGTATATTTTAAGAGAATGTCCTTAATATTTTTTTTATACAATTTTCTATCTCATGGATAATGAAATGGACGATAGAAGTTCAAACAAATGAAGAAGGGTTTCCTTACTTAAAAAGAAAATTCCATACAAAATTTTGGAGTAAATTACTCCAAAGAGATGTGGAGGGAAAACTTCATGGACGCGAGATAATAGACTCGATCAATGTGTCTATTGAGACCAGCAAGCATCAAACATAAGTTATACAGGATAAAGATAATATCAGTCCCTTTAAACACATAACCAGAAAATTACAAATGAAAAAAATGGTTATTTCCAAATCTGAACTTCTTGCTTCATATATGGAAGAAGTTAAAAAAGATTTAGTAAAAAATATGGTATAGAATTTTCAGACAGTATATCCATGGCCACTTCTAATGAAGAAGAAGAAGACAACTGTCTAGCAGGAGAATCTCAAAGTGTTCATAACACGGAGGAAATGGACATTGAAACGTTTCTTCAACAGTTCAGAAATCAGATAAAAGAATCTTCTAGCTCAGACAAATCTAAAGGGAAAGAGATTGTGAAAGATTAGACATTAACTTTTATAAAGTTAAAATTATTGTATGCTTTTTATAAAGTTTGAATTATTGTAAACTTTCATAAAGTAGAGGACCCCAATGTCGGTCCAATAATGTAACATGACGTAAGCACTTACGTCATGAACTTTAGATTTTCCTCTCGATCCTTTCTATAAAAGGGTCACTTTTTGTAATTAGAAGGCAGGCTTTGGCCAACCCTTCTAGTATTACTTTCTTTGTATTCCACTAGTATTGAAATAAAATATTGTTGTTGCTTTATACTTTGGAGAGTTACTGCTAAAGATCCTCAATTAATTTATTACTCTTTCTTTTTTCTGTTTTAAACGTGTTAAAATAGTTTAAATAGCCTAAATGATAGGCTAAACAACTTGTGTTGGACTAACAACAACTTAAACTACTAAGACATTGTGAGAAAAGGACTGTTCCAATGTCTCTAAGGTCGAAGTAGTGTATCCCAGGGATGGGAAGATCTTGGCTTAGTCCGGTGTTCCTGGTAAAGCCTATATTAGCCATTTTCAAGGCATTTTTAGGGCTATGTTAATGAACCGTAAAAGTTCTTTCCATCCTTAGATTACATGAATCGTAAATGAACCTATAGTTACATCGAAGCGATCTTGCCAACATCATGGTATGATCTTCTTAATAAATGGACTATCCCTAAAATTCAGCCCAAGATTATCTACCAAATGGGTACTTTTGAAAAAATGAGATTTAAACAAATTGTTAAAACCACAGAAGAAACTATTACTGTGGATTCTGATCATGGTACTTTTAGGTTATTGTCTGAAAGTGATTTTTCCCCTTATAGAGAAAATTATAGATTTATGCATATTGGTTTAGTTCAAGTTGGTTTTAAGCTCCTCACTCTAAGAGGTTTACCAGATAGCTTTATAGCAGCTTTGAGGGATGTCAGAAATCAGAATTGAAAAAAATCTCTTATAGGGACAGTTCAAACCACTTTGGCCTATGGCCTTGTTTATTTTAGTGTCTGTCCTAATTTATAAATTTCTTTGAATGATGAGAATTCGCTAAATACTTTAATATTAAGTATAAATTCATTATATGTATTTGTTATAGAATTTACTATAAGTCATTATATACTATAAATTCTATGTGTAAAATTATGGATTTTAAAAATGAAACAATTTTGATAGAAACAAATTTTAGTAAGTCTAAAGTTATAACTAGAAGGCCTTTTAAATGGGATGGAATTGATTTCCCTAAAGAGTGGGTGATCGAAGAGGCAGTCCCACCCAGAAATAATATAAATCCTGATATTTCTGATATTGAGCAAACTCCTGATGGGACAGTGAGAATCAAATCACTGACCAAAATTTACTAATGAGTTATGTTGATAATATAGGGTTTCCTTCAAGAATGCTTAGATCTAACTCATCTTATATATCTCCTGTTGATTATATTGTTGATATGCCTTATAGAGCGTCTACTTCTCAGATTAGAGAAGAAGATAATTCTAGAATATCCACTTCTTATATGAAAGAAGGAAAGAGAGTTGATAATATCAAGATTGAAAATCATATAGTTACCCCTGATATGGACCCTACTTTGTCTGAAATGGACTTTCCAAATGGTTTACATGAACAGATCAGAACTTATTGATTTGAGACCGGGGTCGCGGGTAAGAAAGAAAATTTCAAATGAATTTTTCCAGCCCAAATTGGAATCATTTAGAAAATAGTTTTTCAAATATTTTAATAATAATCAACAAACATTCTTCAAAGAAGATTTTTATAATGATCTTTCTAAAGCAAATAAAGCTATTGCTTTTGTACCATGGTTTATGACAAAATATGTTTATAACTATATTTCTATGTTAGAACAAGATTATAAATTATCTGACGGTACAATTACCAAATCTCTCCGACCTCCTCAACAATCTTTTCAAATTGAAAAAGATAATGAGACAATATATTTTACTGCATTTGCAGAGTTGTTTGATGATAATGACACTGCTCTTATTACTTCTAAGCATGTTAAAACTTTAATACGTCAAAATAATTACACGAATATTTATGTGAGTATTTTAGGAGAGCATATTCTTTCTTTACATGATAAAATTAGTCATTTAGGTTCTGAATTAGAGAAGTCTAAAATTCCTGATAAAGGAAAGGAGAAGGCTACTCCTACTATTCAACCTCCTCCAGAAATTAAGGACTTTAAATTATCAAAGCTTGATAATGTTGAAAGATTTCTTCAAGAAAGGTTTCAGGGGTTAAATATTAATCCCCTCCAACTAAGTGAAAGTGAGGCCATTGATAGGAATAATAATCCGGATGAGATTAATAAAATCTCAGAGAAACATGCTAGAAAATCAGTTCAAAGGATATATTACTATCCTAGGCTAACTCCTCAAGATATCCTCCTGAAGGAGCAAGAATATTACGTCTCTAATAGTTTTAGTGGGACATAAATTTATGAGTGGAATATTGATGATTTTACTGATAGATAAATTTATACTCTAGCTCATAGAATTCTTATGTATAGTACGATTTACAAGGCCAACAATAATTCTAAAAAGGATACAGCCAACATGATTATTGCCGGATTTACAGGCCTATTAAAGGGTTGGTGGGATAATTATCTCTCAGAACCCAACGTATGGACATTTTGAATGCTGTTAAGGATGAAAATGGAATGATTCCAAATGTAGTCTACACCTTGGTCCTAACCATTATAGAATATTTTTCTTGAAGATGGTCGGATAATAGTGAAACCATTAGGACAATGCTCCAAAACCTTAGATGTAAAACTCTTACATCATTTAGGTGGTACAAGGATGTTTTCCTATCTAGAGTTATGGAACTACCTGAATGTAATAACTCCCACTTGAAGTCAAAGTTTATAGATGGACTTCCTGCATTATTTGGAGAAAGGGTTAGGAAAGCTCTTAGAGGAGATGGAGTGAGTATTAATTAAGATGACTATACTTATGGAAAACTTATAAGTGTTTGCACCCAAGAAGGTCTCTCTTTGTGCAACGAGATCAAGTTGAATCAACAAATTAAAAGATATCATTTGAATGAGAAACAACAATTAGGGGAATTTTGTGAAAAATTCGCAATCGATATGCCTGAATCCTTTAAGAAGTTTACTATACATAGAGGAAAAATAGATTATAAGGAAAAGCCTCATAGGCAGTACAGAAAAAAGAAACGCTTAGACAAGCGTGAAAAAAGAAAAATGGATTATAAAGGAAAAAATGAGTTTTATAAGAGTAATAAATCAAATGTCTGCCACAAATGTAGTAGAATAGGCCATTATGCAAGGGATTTCAAGGTCAAGGATAAGAATAAAAACCTTGACCTAGAGGATAATATTAAGGATTCTTTATATAAAATCCTCCCGAATTCTTCTTCGGTAAATTCTAGTCCTTACAACAGTGACGGAGAGGAATCCTCTACAAGTGAAGACTTAAAAGTTCTTCATGAAGAAGACTGCATGTCCTCATCTGAGGAAGAATGTACGTCCTGCCAGATTGGCCAACCTTGTGATAATAAAGACAAGGACGAATTCTATCAGTTGTATTCTCAGTTCAAGGACTTAAATATCAATTTTATCAGTAATGATAATTGGGTAGAGATACTCAAGATGATTGATGATCCAACGTTAAGGTCCCAAATTATTGACAAAATTGGTAATACTAGCACCTCTACTAGTAATACTAGAATTCCTAAAGAAAATGTCGCTCATAATAATGCTTATACCATGGCAGAAGTAAAGAGAAAGCAAAAACTTAGGTCTCAAAGGGATCATATTCCCACTACAATTCAAGACTTGATTGAGGAGATTAATAATCTCAAAAAAGAAATATCTTCTCTGAAAAATCATAATATGATTCTTGATGAAAGAATTAGTTATATCGAAAATAAAGACAATGGGAAACTGGTTATGGTTGAAGATAATCTCCCTGATATTCCTGAAGGTAATCTTCCTGATATCCCTAATGAGTTTACAGATAATAAGAATTTATTTTTAGAAACTATCGAGCTAATTACATCTCATAAACCTTTGGCAAAAATAACTCTTTTTATTGATTATAACTTAAAAAAGATTTTATTGCTCTTATTAATAGTGGAGCTGATTTAAATTGTATTAAAGAAGGATTAATTCCGTCAAGATATTTTAAGAATACTACACATAGTCTTCGAAATGCTAGCGGTCATAAAATAGATATTGAATATAAAATTTCTAAAGCATATATATGTACAAATAATATATGTATGCCTGAAAGTTTTATTTTAATAAAAAATAATTCTAACGAAATCATTTTAGGAATGCCTTTTTTCTGGCATATTTATTCCATAACTCTCTGGGATTAGATTGGAATAACTGGTACTTTTGAAGGAAGAAAAATAAGAATAGATTTTATATCTCAACCATTTTCAAAATTCGTTAATGAAGTTAAAGATATGATTTCTTTAAAACATAAACAAACTGATTTTCTTAAAAATGAGATTTGTAGTCTTACCATAGAAGAGACTTTACAAAATCCTAAAATTCAAGGAAAGATTGAGATTTTAAAGAATCAATTCTCCCTTCAGATATGTGGAGATCACCCAAATGTGTTTTGGGAAAGGAAAAAACATGTGGTAAGTCTTCCTTATGAGGAAGAATTTTCTGAAGATAATATTCTCACTAAGGCAAGACCTTGCCAAATGAATTCAGAATATTTAGATTTATGTAAAAAAAGATTGATACTCTTTTTCAAAAGGGACTAATAAGGCCCTCAAAATCTCCATGGTCTTGTACTAATTTCTATGTTAATAAACAAGCAGAGCAAGAAAGAGGGGTACCCAGACTTGTCATAAATTATAAACCCTTCAATAAAGTTTTAAAATGGATTAGATATCCTATTCCCTATAAAAAAAGATTTATTATATAGACTTCATGAAGCTATAATATTTTCAAAATTTGATTTAAAATCAGGTTATTAGCAAATTCAAATTTCTGAAGAAGATAAATATAAAACAGCCTTTAACGTCCTAATGGGACAATATGAATGGAATGTTATGCCTTTTGGGTAAAAAAATGCGTCTTCTAAATTTCAAAAAATTATGAATGATATTTTTAACCCTTTTAACAATTTTATCATTGTATATATAGATGATATATTAGTATTTTAAAAAACCATAGAAATGCATTTTAAACTTTTTGATCTATTTAAGAAAGTTATTAATCAAAATGGTTCGGTTATATGTAGACCAAAAATACATATTTTCCAAACCAATGTTAGATTCTTAGGTCGTAATATTGAAAAAGGAAAAATTATTCCCATTCAAAAAAGTATTGAGTTTGCCTCTAAATTTCCTGACGTTATTACTAATAAAACCCAGCTCCAACGATTCTTGGAAAGTTTAAATTACATTTCTCCTTTTATAAAGGATCTAGCTAAAGACACGACTATATTATATGATAGACTAAGAAAAAGTCTTAAAGCTTGGACTGATAATCATACAATTGCAGTTAAACACAATAATACAAAGGTTAATAACCTACCATGTCTCACTTTGGCCAATCCGAATTGACAAAAGATAGTGGAGACAGATGCCTCTGATATTGGCTATGGGGAAATTTTAAAACAAATGTCTCCTATTGAAAGGCAAGAATTGCTCATACAATTCTATTCTGGAAACTGGAATAATAGTCAGAAAAATTATGCTACTGTAGCTAAAGAAATTTTGGCTATAGTCAAAAGTGTTTGAAAATTTCAGGGGGACTTATATAATCAAAAGTTTATCATAAAAACTGATTTCCAAGCAGCTAAATTCATCTTTAATATAGATGTAAAACATGATGTTTATAAACAAATGTTTGCAAGATGGCAAGATTTATTAGCACCATTTAATTTTGAAATACATTATAAAAAGGAAACAGATAATAGTCTTCCCGATTTTCTTACTAGAGAATATTTAAGTTAATAATTATTTATTTTCTGAATACATGATAATGCGGTCATCTGGAAGTTCTTCCTCTAATAGAGGAAGAGGAAGAGGAAAGGTACCTAGGAGCAGAAATAATATTTTGGCTCAGTTAGGAAACCTTAGACGAATAGCCTCAAAAATTGCAGGAACTTCTACAGGTATATCGGAAATTAATACCGAACACCCAATGTATAAAGAATTAATGTATTTTATACAATCAAGGCAACCTCAGAACAATGCACCACCGTCATATTTTGTAGTCGCCAATGACGAAGCAAGTGAAAACATTGAGGTATATGATAAGAATGAGAGATGAAGTAATACTTCTTCTTGAGCCAAGGGATTTACAATGGAGTGAGGATCCTTGGCAAATCATGACGAGATATTTTGATACGACATCATATGCTGTTCCAACATACAAATACTGAATGCATTATGAGATTATACTCTCATCCATTGGGTCTGCTGAATTCCAGCATTTTTACCCAGCAAATACTAAGAAGATTTATAACTTATCAAAAATTATTATAAAAAAGATATTTACCTAGAAGAATGGGGAATCAGCACGATCAAGAAATGGAAATACACCCATCCGGATAAAAAAATAGCTGTTAAGTTTAATTACTGGAATTACATTGAGAACTTTAATAAAACTTTATTATATGAGAATGCTAATAAGAAGCATTCGTGGTTCATCAAAATATGTTCAAAGGTTTTCAAACAATATATACCAAACTGGTTTTGCCAGTGGTGGACTTTTTATGGTCCAACTTTGAACATCCTCCCAGAGGATTATAAAAAATTATATGCTCAATGGGTTAATGTTTCGCCCAAGATAATAAAATTACAACAAGAGGACATATATTTTAAGGGAATGTCCTTAATGTATTTTTTTTTACAATTTTCTATCCCATGGATAATGAAATGGACGATAGAGGTTCAAAAAAATGAAGAAGGGTTTCCTTGCTTAAAAAGAAAATTCCATACAAAATTTTGGAGTAAATTACTCCAAAGAGATGCGGATGGAAAATTTCATGGACGCGAGACAATAGACTCGATCAATTTGTCTATTGAGACAAGCAAGCATCAAACAGAAGTATTGAGTTTGCCTCTAAATTTCCTGACGTTATTACTAATAAAACCTAGCTCCAACGATTCTTGGGAAGTTTAAATTATATTTTTCCTTTTATAAAGGATCTAGCTAAAGACACTTCTATATTATATGATAGACTAAGAAAAAGTCCTAAAGCTTGGACTGATAATCATACAAAACAGTCAAGCACGTTAAGACAAATGTTAATAACCTACCATGTCTCACTTTGGTCAATCCGAATTGGCAAAAGATAGTTGAGACAGATGCCTCAGATATTGGCTGAAAGGCAAGAATACCTCATACAATTCTATTATGGGAAATGGAATAATAGTCTGAAAAATTATGCTATTGTAGCTAAAGAAATTTTGGCTATAGTCAAAAGTGTTTAAAAATTTCAGGGGGGACTTATTTGATCAAAAGTTTATCATAAAAACTGATTGCCAAGCAACTAAATTCATCTTTAATAAAGATGTAAAACATGATGTTTCTAAACAAATGTTTGCAAGATGTTCGATTTTGACATACATTATAAAAAGAGAAAAAATAATAGTCTTCCCGATTTTCTTACTAGAGAATATTTGAGTTAATAATTCTTTATTTTCTGGAAACAGGATAATGCAGCCATCTGGAAGTTCTTCCTCTAATAGAGGAGGAGGAAGAGGAAGAGGAAAAGTACCCATGAGCAGAAATAATATTTTGGCTCAGTTAGGAAACTAGAGACTAATAGCCTCAAACATTGCAGGAACTTCTAGAGGTATATCGGAAATTAATACCGAACACCCGATGTATAAAGAATTCATGGATTTTATACAATCAAGGCAACCTCAAGACAGTGCACCACCGTCATATTCTGCAGTCGTCAATGACGAAGCAAGTGAAAACATTGAGGTATATGATAAGAATGAGAAAGATGAAGTAATACTTCTTCTTGAGCCAATGGATTTACAATGGAGAGAGGATCCTTGTAAATCATGACGAGATATTTTGATACGACATCATATGTTGTTCCAACACACAAATACAAAATGCATTATGAGATTATACTCTCATCCATTGGGTCTGCTGAATTCCAACATTTTTACCTGGCAAATACTAAGAAGGTTTATAACTTTTCAAAAATTATTATAAAAAAGATATTTACCCTAGAAGAATGGAGAATCAATACGATGAAGGAACGGTAAACACCCATCCGGATAAAAAAATAGCTGTTAAGTTTAATTACTGGGATTACATTGAGAGCTTTAATAAAGATTTATTATATGAGAATGCTAATAAGAAGCATTCGTGGTTTATCAAAATATGTTCAAATGTTTTCAAACAATATATACCAAACTGGTTTTGCCAGTGGTGGACTTTATATGGTCCTACTTTGAATATCCTCCCAGAGGATTATAAAAAAATATATTTTAAGGGAGGACGAATATTTTAAGGGAATGTCCTTAATGTATTTTTTAATTCAATTTTCTATCCCCTGGATAATGAAATGGACGATAGAAGTTCAAACAAATGATGAAGGGTTTCCTTGCTTAAAAAGAAAATTTCATACAAAATTATGGAGTAAATTACTCCAAAGAGATGTGGAGGGAAAACTTCATGAACGCGAGATAATATACTCGATCAATGTGTCTATTGAGACCAGCAAGCATCAAACATAAGTTATACAGGATAAAGATAATATCAGTCCCTTTAAACACATAACCAGAAAATTACAAATGAAAAAAACGGTTATTTCTAAATCTGAACTTCTTGCTTCATATATGAAAGAAGTTAAAAAATATTTAGTAAAAAATATGGTATAGAATTTTCAGACAGTATATCCATGGCCACTTCTAATGAAGAAGAAGACAACTGTCTAGCAGGAGAATCTCAAAGTGTTCATAGCACGAAAGGAATGGACATTGAATCGTTTCTCCAACAGTTCAGAAATCAGATAGAAGAATCATCTAGCTCAGACAAATCTAAAGGGAAAGAGATTGTGAAAGATTAGACATTATTTTTTATAAAGTTAAAATTATTGTATGCTTTTTATAAAGTTTGAATTATTGTAAACTTTCATAAAGTAGAGGACTCCAATGTCGGTCCAATAATGTAACATGACGTAAGCACTAACGTCATGAACTTTAGATTTTCCTCTCGATCCTTTCTATAAAATGGTGACTTCTTGTAATTAGAAGGCAGTCTTTGGCCAACCCTTCTAGTATTACTTTCTTTATATTCCACTAGTATTGAAATAAAATATTGTTGTTGCTTTATACTTTGGAGAGTTCTGCTAAAGATCTTCAATTAAGGTATTACTCTTTTTTTTCTGTTTTAAACATGTTAAAATCTTTTAAATAGCCGAAATGATAGGCTAAACAACTTGTGTTGGACTAACAACAACTTAAACTACTAAGACATGGTGAGAAAAGGACTGTTCCGATGTCTCTAAGGTCGAAGTAGTGTATCCCAGGGATGGGAAGATCTTGGCTTAGTCCGGTGTTCCTGGTAAAGCCCATATTAGCTATTGTCGAGGCATTGTTAGGGCTATGTTAAGGAACCGCAAAAGTTCTTTCCATCCTTAGATTACATGAATCGTAAACGAACCTGTAGTTACATCAAAGCGATCCTGCCAACATCATGGTATCAGAGCCAGGTTGATAGTAGTAGTAGGTGTTGTTGGTCCGACACATCTTAATTTTCTGAACATCATTAAAAAACATACTACTGTTAAAAACAGTAGAAAAGAGGAATATGATATGCCTCAACAACTAGATCTTCTTAATAAATGGACTATCCCTAAAATTCAGCCCAAGGTTATATACCAAATGGGTACTTTTGAAAAAATGGGATTTAAACAAATTTTTAAGACCATAGAGGAAACTATTACTGTGGACTCTGATCATGGTACTTTTAGATTATTGTCCGCAAGTGATTTTACCCCTTATAGAGAAATACATAGATTTATGCATATTGGTTTGGTGCAAGTTGCTTTTAAGCCACTCACTATAAGAGGTTTACCTGAGAGAGCTTCATAGCAGCTCTAAGAGATGGCAGAAATCAGAATTGTAAAAAATCCCTGATAGGAACGGTTCAAACCAGTTTGGCCTATGGCCCTGTGTATTTTAACGCCTATCAAAATTTATAAATTTCTTTGAATGATGAAAATATGCTAAATAATTTAATATTAAATATAAAATTACATGGTTATGATTATTTGTCTGGTACTGAAGTTATATGTATTTTCTATAGAATTTACCATAAACCATTATACACCTTGAACCCTATGTGTAAAATTATGTATTTTAAAATTGAAATGATTCTTATAGAAACAAATTTTAGTAAGTCTAAAGTTATAACTAGAAGACCCATTAAATGGGATGAAATTGACTTTCCTAAGGAGTGGGTAATTGAAGAGGTAGCCCTTCCCAAAAATAATATAAACCCTGATATTTCTGATATTGAGCAGACACCTGATGGGACAGTAAAAATTAAATTCACTGATCAGCATTTATTGATAAGTTATGCTGATAATATAGGTTTTCCTTCAAGAATGCTTAGATCTAACTCATCTTACATATCTCATGTTGATTATATTGTTGATATGCCATCTAGAGCATCTACTTCTCATATTAGAGATGAACATAACTTTAGAGCATCCACTTCTTATATGAAATAAGGAAAAAGAGTTGATAATATTAAAATTGAAAATCATATCGTTACTCGTGATATGGAGCCTACTATGTCTGATATGGACTTTCAAATGGTTTACATGGATAGATCAGAACTTATTGATTTTAGACCGGGGTCGCCAGTAAGAAAGAAAATTTCAAATGAATTTTTTCAGCCCAAATGAGAATCATTTAGAAAGTGATTTTTCAAATTTTTTAATAATAATCAACAAACATTCTTCCAAGAAGATTTTTATAATGATCTTTTAAAAACAAATAAAGCTATTGCTTTTGTACCATAGTTTATGACAAAAATATGTTTATAACTATATTTCCATATTAGAAAAAGATTATAAATTATCTGACGGTACAATTACCAAATCTCTCCTACCTCCTGAACAATCTTTTCAAATTGAAAAAGATAATAAGACTGTATATTTTACTGCATTTGCAGAATTGTTTGATGACAATGACACTACTCTTATTACTTCTAAGCATGTTAAAACTTTAATACGACAAAACAATTACACGAATGTTTATGTGAGTATTTTAGGAGAACATATTTTTTCTTTACATGATAAAATTAGTCATTTATGTTCTGAATTAGAGAAGTCTAAAATTACTGATAAATGAAAGGAGAAGGCTACTCCTATTATTCAACCCCCTCCAGAAATTAAGGATTTTAAATTATCAAAGCTTGATAATATTGAAAGATTGCTTCAAGAAAGGTTTCAGGGATTAAATATTAATCCCCTCCAACTAAGTGAAAGTGAGGCCACTGATAGGAATAATATTCAGGATTAGATTAATAAAATCTTAGAGAAACATGCTAGAAAACCAGTTCAAAGGATGTATTACTATCCTAGGCCGACTCCTCAAGATATCCTCCTGGAGGAGCAAGAATATTACGTCTCTAATAGTTTTAGTGGGACATAAATTTATGAGTGGAATATTTATGATTTTACTGATAGACAAATTTATACTCTAGCTCATAGAATTCTTATGTATAGTACGATTTGCAAGGCCAACAAGAATTCTAAAAAAGATACAGCCAACATGATTATTGCCGAATTTACAGGCCAATTAAAGGGTTGGTGGGATAATTATCTCTCAGAACCCAACGTATGGCCATTTTGAATGCTGTTAAGGATGAAAATGGAATGATTCCAAATGTATTCTACACCTTGGTCATTGGAAATCTAAGTTTATAAACGGAATCCCTGCTTTATTTACAGAAAAGGTTAGGAAGGCCCTTAGAGGAGATGAGGTGAGTATTAATTACGATGACTATACTTATGGAAGACTTATAAGTGTTTGCACCCAAGAAGGTCTCTCTTTGTGCAACGAGATCAAGTTGAATCAACAAATTAAAAGATATCATTTGAATGAGAAACAACAATTAGGGGAATTTTGTGAAAAACTCGCAATCGATATGCCTGAATCCTTTAAGAAGTCTAATAGACATAGAGGAAAAAAAGATTATAAGAAAAATCCTCATTGGCAGTACAGAAAAAAGAAACGCTTAAACAAGCATACAAAAAAAATTTGATTATAAAGGGAAAAAAGAGTTTTATAAGAGTAATAAATCAAATGTCTGCCACAAATGTGGTAGAATAGGTAATTATGCAAGGGATTGCAAGGTCAAGGATAAGATTAAAAACCTTGACCTAGAGGATAATATTAAGGATTCTTTATATAAAATCCTCCTTAATTCTTCTTCGGAAAATTCTAGCCCTAACAATAGTGACGGAGAGGAATCCTCTACAAGTGAAGACCTAAAAGTTCTTCATGAAGAAGACTGCATGTCCTCATCTAAGGATGCATGTACATCTTGCCAGATTGGCCAACCTTGTGATAATAAAGACAAGGACGAATTCTATCAGTTGTATTCTCAGTTCAAAGATTTAAATATCAATGTTATCAGTAATGATAATTGGGTAGAGATACTCAAGATGATTGATGATCCAACGTTAAGGTCCCAAATTATTGACAAAATTTGTAATACCAGCACCTCTACTAATAATACTAGAATTCCTAAAGTAAATCTCGCTCATAATAATGCTTATACTATGACAGAAGTAAAGAGACAACTAAAACTTAGGTCTCAAAGCGATCATATTCCCACTACAATTCAAGACTTGATTGAGGAGATTAATAATCTCAAAAAAGAAATATCTTCTCTGAAAAATCATAATATGATTCTTGATGAGAGAATTAGTTATATAGAAAATAAAGACAATGGGAAACAGGTTATGGTTGAAGATAATCTCCCTGATATTCCTGAAGTTAATCTTTCGGATATCCCTAATGAGTTTACAAATAATAAAAATTTATTTTTAGAAACTATTGAGCTAATTACATCTCATAAACCTTTGGCAAAAATAAATCTTTTTTATTGATTATAACTTAAAAAAAGATTTTATTGCTCTTATTGATAGTGGAGCTGATTTAAATTGTATTGAAGAAAGATTAATTCCGTCAAGATATTTTAAGAAGACTACACATAGTCTTCGAAATGCTAGCGGTCATAAAATGGATATTGAATATAAAATTCCTAAAGCATATATATGTACAAATAATATATGTTTGCCTGAAAGTTTTGTTTTAATAAAAAATATTTCTAACGAAATCATTTTATGAATGCCTTTTTTCTGGCATATTTATCCCATAACTCTCTGGGATGAGACTGGAATAACTGGTACTTTTGAAGGAAGAAAAATAAGAATAGATTTTATATCTCAACCATTTTCAAAATTCGTTAATGAAGTTAAAGATATGATTTCTTTAAAAAATAAACAAATTGATTTTCTTAAAAATGAGATTTGTAGTCTTACCATAGAAGAGACTTTACAAAATCCTAAAATCCAAGAAAAGATTGAGATTTTAAAGAATCAATTCTCCCTACAGATATGTGGAGATCACCCAAATGTGTATTGGGAAAGGAAAAAACATGTGGTAAGTCTTCCTTATGAGGAAGAGTTTTCTGAAGATAATATTCCTACTAAGGCAAGACCTTGCCAAATGAATTCAGAATATTTAGATTAATGTAAAAAAGACATTGATACTCTTCTTCAAAAGGGATTAATAAGGCCCTCAAAATCTCCATGGTCTTGTACTGCTTTCTATGTTAATAAACAAGCATAGCAAGAAAGAGGGGTACCCAGACTTGTCATAAATTATAAACCTTAAATAAAGTTTTAAAATGGATTAGATATCCTATTCGAATAAAAAAGATTTATTAGATAGACTTCATGAAGCTATAATATTTTTAAAATTTGATTTAAAATCTGGTTATTGACAAATTTAAATTTCTGAAGAAGATAAATATAAAACAACCTTTAACGTCCCAATGGGACAATATGAATGGAATTTTATGCCTTTTGGGTTAAAAAATACCCCTTCTGAATTTTAAAAAATTATGAATGATATTTTAAACCCTTTTAGCAATTTTATCATTGTATATATAGATGATATTTTAGTATTTTCAAAAACCTCAGAAATGCATTTTAAACATCTTGATCTATTTAAAAAAGTTATTATTCAAAATGGTTTTGTTATATTTAGACCAAAAATGCATATTTTCAAACCATTGTTAGATTCTTAGGTCATAATATTGAAAAAGGAAAAATTATTCCCATTCAAAGAAGTATTGAGTTTGCCTCTAAATTTCCTGACGTTATTACTGATAAAACCCAGCTCCAACGATTCTTGGAAAGTTTAAATTACATTTCTCCTTTTATAAAGGATCTAGCTAAAGACACGGCTATATTATATGATAGACTAAGAAAAAGTCCTAAAGGTTGGACTGATAATCATACAAAAGCAGTCAAGCACATTAAGACAAATGTTAATAACCTACCATGTCTCACTTTGGCCAATCCGAATTGGCAAAAGATAGTGGAGACAGATGCCTCTGATATTGGCTATGGGGGAATTTTAAAACAAATCTCTCCTGCTCAAAGGCAAGAATACCTCATACAATTCTATTATGGGAAATGGAATAATAGTCAGAAAAATTATGCTACTGTAGCTAAAGAAATTTTGGCTATTGTCAAAAGTGTTTTAAAATCCAGGGGGACTTATATAATCAAAAATTTATCATAAAAACTGATAGCCAAGCAGCTAAATTCATCTTTAAATAAAGATGTAAAACATGATGTTTCTAAATAAATGTTTGCAAGATGGAAAGCTTTATTAGCACCATTCGATTTTGAAATACATTATAAAAAGAGAACAGATAATAGTCTTCTCGATTTTCTTACTAGAGAATATTTGAGTTAATAATTATTTATTTCCTGAATACTGGATAATGCGGCCATCTGGAAGTTCTTCCTCTAATAGAGGAAGAGGAAGAGGAAGAGGAAGAGGAAAAGTACCCATGAGCAGAAACAATATTTTGGCTCAGTTAGGAAACCTGAGACTAATAGCCTCAAACATTTCAGAAACTTCTACATGTATATCGGGAATTAATACCGAACACCTAATGTATAAAGAATTAATGGATTTTATACAATCAAGGCAACCTCAGAACAATGCACCACCGTCATATTCTGCAGTCGTCAATGACGAAGCAAGTGAAAACATTGAGGTATATGATAAGAATGAGAAAGATGAAGTAATACTTCTTTTTGAGCCAAGGGATTTACAATGGAGAGAGGATCCTTGGTAAATCATGACGAGATATTTTGTTATGGCATCATATGTTGTTCTAACATTCAAATACAGAATGCATTATGAGATTATACTCTCATCCACTGGGTCTACTGAATTCCAGCACTTTTACCCAGCAAATACTAAGAAGGTTTATAACTTTTCAAAAATTATTATAAAAAAAATATTTACCCCAAAAGAATGGGGAATTAGCACGATGAAGGAACGGGAATACACCCATCCGGATAAAAAAATAGCTCTTAAGTTTAATTACTGGGATTACATTGAGAGCTTTAATAAAGCTTTATTATATGAGAATGCTTCCATCTCATAACTAATTATTATTATTATTATTATTATTATTATTATTATTATTATTATTATTATTATTATTATTATTATTATTATTATTATTATTATTATTATTATTATTATTATTATTATTATTAT
>JAJONR010004303.1:0-38868 GCA_029582245.1 Solanum etuberosum
TGTGCACCCTATTTATTCCACGTTCAAGTCGAAGGAGACTTGTGTGGAAAGATATTTTCATTTAAGTCGCATCTATTCGGAGGTGAAGGATGTGCACCCTATTTATTCCACGTTCAAGTCGAAGGAGACTTGTGTGGAAAGATATTTTCATTTAAGTCGCATCTATTCGGAGGTGAAAGATGTGCGCTGTATCCAGTTCACGTTGAAGTCGGAGAAGGCTGGAGTTGAAGGACATACATTCAGATCCTATCGATGAATCATCTTCATTCGTCGTATCGTAAGAAATGCTACCTTTTTTCTTTAATTTTGTCTCTACTAATGAGTTTAATCTTTGTTTTTTTAGAACATTCAAGAAGACGCATTCTCAATTAACCCATAGGTGCGGACTACTTCAAAAAGGAGGCAACACAGCGTGGAACCTTCTGGAGGCAAGTCCAGGATCGACTTCCATCACATTCCAACCACACTTTATATAAAGGGCATGTGGTCGGCCAAAATCGGGTTTGTCAATTTTCTTTGTCCATGATTTCTTTCATCAATCATATCCAACGAAAGGGACACTATATAGCACACGAAAATTGATAAAATATGGTTTTTCACGCTCTGCGCTCATTTGAACTTGAAAATGCGCCCGTTTGCCCCTCGAGACAATCTCACGCCATTAATAAGGTCGTAATGGATGTCCATAAAAAATTTTGGCTAAAAATATTTCGGAATCCTGTATCACCAAAAATCCATTGACTATAGCACATGAAAATCGGTAAAATCTGGTTTTTCACGCTCTAGGGCTTGTTTGAACTTGAAAATGCGCCCGTTTGTCCCTCAGGACAAATTCACGGCATTAATAAGATTGTAACGGACGTCCATGAAAAATTTCGGCCAAAAACATTTTGGAATCTTGTATCACCAAAAATCCATGGACTATAGCACACGAAAATCACTAAATTCTGGTTTTTCACCCTCTATGGCTCGTTTGAACTTGAAAATGTGCATGTTTGCCCCTCGGGACGAACTCACGCCATTATTAAGGTCGTAACGGACGTCCATGAAAAAATTCACCTAGAAACATTCTGGAATCCTATATCACCAAAAATCTATGGACTATAGCACATGAAAATTGAAAAAATCTGGTTTTAACGCTCTGAGCTCATTTGAACTTGAAAATGCCCCCGTTTGCCCCTCGGGACCAACTCACACCATTAATAAGGTGGTAATGGAAGTCCATGAAAATATTTCGGCCAAAAACATTCTAGAATCCGTATCACCAAAAATCCATGGACTATAGCACACGAAAATTGGTAAAATCAGGCTTTTCATGCTCTGGGGCTCGTTTGAACTTGAAAATGCGTTCGTTTGCCCCTCGAGACCAAATCACGCCATTAATAAGGTCGTAACGGACGTTCATGAAATTTTTTAGCCAAAAACACTCTGGAATCATGTATCACCAAAAATCAATGGACTATATAATAAGAGAAAATTGGTAAAATCTGGTTTTTCATGCTCTTGGCTCATTTGAACTTGAAAATGCGCCCGTTTTCCCCTCGGGACCAACTCACACCATTAATCAGGTTGTAACAGACGTACATGAAAACTTTCGGCCAAAAATATTTCAGAATACTGTATCACCAAAAATTCATGGACTATAGCACACGAAAATCGGTAAAATCTGGTTTTTCACGATCTGGTGCTCGTTCGAACTTGAAAATACGCCCATTTTCCCCTCGAGACCAACTCACGCCATTAATAAGGTCGTAACAGACGTCCATGAAATATTTCAGCCAAAAACACTCTAGTATCACCCAAATCAATGGACTATTACACACGAAAATTGGTAAAATCTGGTTTTTCACACTCGTGGGTTTGTTTGAATTTTAAAATGCATATGTTTGCCACTCGGGACCAACTCACACCATTGATAAGGTCGTAACATACGTCCATGAATTTTTTTGGCCAAAACCAATTCGGAATCCTGTATCACTAAAAATCTATGGACTATAGCATACGAAAATTGGTAAAATTTGGTTTTTCACGCTCTGGGCTCGTTTGAACTTGAAAATGCACTTGTTTGCCCCTCGGGACAAACTCATGCCATTAATAAGGTTGTAACGGATGTCCATGAAAAAATTCGGCCAAAAATATTCTAGAATCCTGTATCACCAAAAATCCATGGACGATAGCACACGAAAATTGATAAAATTTGGTTTTTCACTCTCTAGAACTCAAAAATGCGCCTGTTTACCCCTCGGGACCAACTCGTGCCATTAATAAGGTCATAGAGGACGTCTATGAAAAATTTCAGCCAAAAATATTCTGGTATCCTGCATCACCAAAAATCCATGAACTATAGCACACGAAAATCGGTAAAAATTGGTTTTCCACGCTTTGGGCTCGTTTGAACTTGAAATTGTGACCGTTTGCCCCTCGGGACAAACTCACACCATTAATAAGGTCGTAATGGACATCTATGAAAAATTTCGGTTGAAAACATATGCAGGAATTCTGTATCATGCACAATCTTTGGACTATAGCACACGAAAATCGGTAATTCTAATTTTTTCACGCTTTGGGGCTCGCTTGAAATTAAAAATGCGTTTGTTTTCCCCTCGGGACCAACTCACGTCATTAATAAGGTTGTAACGAACGTCTATGAAAACTTTCGGCTAAAAATATTTCAGAATCTTGTATCACCAAAAATCCATGAACTATGGCACACGAAAATCGGTAAAATCTTGTTTTTCACGCTCTGGGCTCGTTTGAACTTGAAAATGTGCCCCTTTGACCCTCGAGACCAACTAACGCCATTAATAAGGCCGTATGGATGTCCACGAAAAATTTTGGCCAAAAACATGCCGGAATCCTGTATCACCAAAAATCCATGGACAATGCATACAAAAATATGTAAAATCTTATTTTTTACGCTATGGGGTTCGTTTGAACTTGAATATGAGCCCGTTTGCCCTCGGGACCAACTCACGCCATTAATAAGGTCGTAACAGACATCCATGATAAATTTTGACCAAAAATATTCTGGAATCCTATATCACCAAAAATCCATGGACTATAGAATACGAAAATCGGTAAAATATGGTTTTTGACTCTCTAGGCTCGTTTAAACTTGACCACGCGCCCGTTTACCCCTCGGGACCAATTCATGCCATTAATAAGGTCGTAACGGATGTCCATGAAAAATTTCAGCCAAAAACATTTCAGAATCTAGTATCACCAAAAATTCATGGACTATTATAGCACACGAAAATTGATAAAATCTAGTTTTTCACGCTCTGAGGCTCGTTTGAACTTGAAAATGCACCTGTTTTCCCCTCGGAACCAACTCACGCCATTAATAAGGTCGTAATAGACGTCCATGAAACATTTCGACCAAAATCATTCCAGAATCTTGTATCACCAAAAATATATGGACTATAGCACACAAAAATTTGTAAAATTTGGTTTTTCACGCTCTGGGCTCGTTTGAACTTGAAAATGCGCCCGTTTTCCCCTCAGGAAAAACTCACGCCATTAATAAGGTCGTAACGGACGTCCATGAAAAATTTCGGCCAAAAATATTGTGGAATCCTGTATCACCAAAAATCCATGAACTATAGCACAAGAAAATTGATAAAATCTGGCTTTTCATGCTCAGGGGCTCGTTTGAACTTGAAAATGCGCTTGTTTTACCCTCGAGACAAACTCTCGCCATTAATAAGGTCATAACAGACGTCCATGAAATATTTCGACCAAAAATATTCTGGAATACTGTATCACCAAAAAATATGGACTATAGCACACGTAAAACTGTAAAATCTGGTTTTTCACGCTCTGGCTCGTTTGAACTTGAAAATGCGCCTGTTTTCCCCTCGGGACCAACTCACGCCATTAATAAGGTCGTGATGGACGTCCATGAAATGTTTCGGTAAAAAACATTTCAGAATCCTGTATAACCAAAAAACCATTGACTATAGCACATGAAAATTGGTAAAATCTGGTTTTTCATGCTCTATGGGCTCGTTGAACTTGAAAATGTACCCGTTTTCCTATCGGGACATATTCACGCAATTTATAAAGTCGTACCGGACGTCTATGAAATTTTTTTTGGCCAAAAACATTCTGAAATCTTTTATCAGTAAAATCTTGTTTTTCACGCTCTAGGGCTCGTTTGAACTTGAAAATGCGTCCATTTACCTCTCAGGAAAAACTCACACCATTAAAAAGGTCTTACCAGACGTCCACAAAATATTTTGGCCAAAATCTTACCGGAATCCTGTATCACCAAAATTCATGGAAAATCGGTAAAATCTAGTTTTTCACACTCTACGGCTCGTTTGAACTGGAAAATGTTCCCGTTTTCCCCTCGGGACCAACCCACACCATTAATATGGTCCTAACGGATGTCCACAAAAAATTTCGGCCAAAATCATGTCGAAATACTGTGTCACCAAAATTTCATGTACTATAGCAAAAATCAGTAAAATTTGGGTTTTCACGCTCTGGGGCTCGTTTGAACTTGAAAATGTACCTGTTTTCCTCTCGTGACCAACTCACACCATTAAAAAGGTCCTAACAGACCTTTAAAAAAAAATCGGCCAAAATCAAGCCGAAATCCTGTATCACAAAAAATCCATGGACTATAGCACACGAAAATTAGGAAAATCTGGTTTTTCTCGCTCTGGGGATCGTTTGAACTTGAAAATGCTCTCGTTTGCCCCTCGGGACCAACTCACGCCATTAATATGGTCCTAATGGACGTCCATAAAAAAATTTGGCCAAAATCATGCTGGAATCCTATATCACCAAAAATCCATGGACTATTGCACACAAAAATCGGTAAAATTTGTTTTTTCACACTCTAGGGCTTGTTTGAACTTGAAAATTCTCCCATTTGCCCCTCGGGACCAACTCACACCATTAATTTGGTCCTAGCGGACGTCCACAAAAAATTTCGGCCAAAATCATGCCGGAATCTTGTATCACCAAAAATTCATGGACTATAGCACATGAAAATTGGTAAAATCTGGTTTTTCATGCTCTGGATTTGTTTGAACTTGAAAATGCTCCCGTTTGCCCTTCGGGACCAACTCACGCCTTTAATAAGGTCCTAACTGACGTCCACAAAAACTCTCGACCAAAATCATGCTGGAATCCTATATCACCAAAAATCCATGGACTATAGTACACAAAAATTGGTAAAATCTGGTTTTTCACACTCTAGGGCTCGTTTGAACTTGAAAATGCGCTCTTTTACCCCTATGGACCAACTCACACAATTAAAAAGGTCCCAACAGACGTCCACAAAAAATTTCAGCCAAAATCTTGCCGGAATCCTGTATCACCAAAAATCCATGGACTATAGCACACAAAATTTGGTAAAATCTATTTTTTCACACTCTAGGGCTCGTTTGAACTTAAAATTCTCCCGTTTGCCCCTCGGGACCAACTCACGCCATTAATATGGTCCTAAAGGACGTCCACAAAATTTTCGGCCAAAATCATGCCGGAATCCTATATCACAAAAAATCCATGGACTATAGCACATGAAAATTGGTAAAATCTGATTTTTCACGCTCTTGGCTCGTTTGAACTTGAAAATGCTCTCGTTTGCCCTTCGGGACCAACTCACGCCTTTAATAAGGTCCTAACTAATGTTCACAAATTTTTTTGTCCAAAATCATGACGGAATCCTGTATCTCCAAAAATCCATGGACTATATAGCACATGAAAATTGGTAAAATCTTGTATTTTCACGCTCTAGGGCTCGTTTGAACTTGAAAATGCACATGTTTGCCCTTCGAGACCAACTCACGCAATCAATAAGGTCCTAATGGACATCCATAAAAAAATTCGGCCAAAATCATGCCTGAATCCTGTATCACCAAAGATCCATGGATAGCACACGAAAATTGGTAAAATCTGGTTTTTCACGTTCTGGGCTCGTTTGAACTTGAAAATGCATCTGTTTTCCCCTCGGGACCAACTAGCGCCATTACTAAGGACTTAAAAAATGTCTATGAAAAATTTCAGCCAAAAACAAGACGAACTCGCGGATCACAGATAATCCATGGACTATATAGCACACAAAAATCGGCAAAATCTGGGTTTACCTGCTTTGGGGCTCGTTTGAACTTGAAAATGCGCCCGTTTGCCTGACGTGACCAACTGGCTCCATTAGTAAGGTCTTAACAGAGGTCCATGAAAAATTTCGGCAAAAAACAAGCTAGAATCCTTGATTACAAAAAATCCATAGTCTATAGCACATAAAAATCAGCAAAATCTGGGTTACCTACTTTGGGACTCGTTTGAACTTGAAAATGCACCTGTTTGCCCCTCGGGACCAACTGGCTCCATTACTAAGGTTCTAACGGACGTCCATGAAAAATTTTGACCAAAAACAAGTCGGAATTTCAGAACACCAAAAATTCATGGACTATAGCACACGAAAATCGGCAAAATCTGGGTTTACCTGCTTTGGGGCTCGTTTGAAGTTCAAAATGCGCCTGTTTTCCCCTCGAGATCAACTGGCTCCATTACTAAGGTCTTAACGGGCGTCCATGAAAATTTTTGGCTAAAAACAAGTTAGAATCCTGGATCACCAAAAATCCATGGACTATAGCACACGAGAATAGGCAAAATCTGGGTTTACCAGCTCTGAGGCTTGTTTGAACTTTAAAATGCGCCTGTTTGCCCCTCAGTACCAACTGGATCCATTACTAAGGTCTTATAGGACGTCCATGAAAACTTTCGGCCGAAATCAAGCAGGAATCCCGTATCACCAAAAATTCATTGACTATAGCACACGAAAGTCCGAAAAATTGGGGTTTATCTGCTCTGGGGCTCGTTTGAACTTCAAAATGCTCCCGTTTTCCCCTCGGGACCAACTAGCTCCATTACTAAGGTCTTAAAGAATGTCCATGAAAAATTTAGGCAAAAAACAAGACGGAATCCTGGATCTCCAAAAATCCATGGACTATAGCACACGAAAATTGGCAAAATCTGGGTTACCTGCTATGGGGCTCGTTTTACTTCAAAATGCACCTGTTTGACCCTCGGGACCAACTGGCTCCATTACTAAGGTCTTAACGGATGTCCATGAAAATTTTTGGCCAAAAACAAGCCGGAATCCTGGATCACCAAAATTCCATGGACTATAGCACACAAAAATCGGCAAAATACGAGTTTACCTGCTCTGGGCTCGTTTGAACTTCAAAATGTACCTGTTTGCCCCTCAGAACCAACTGGCTCTATTACTAAGGTCCTAACGGAGGTCCATGTAAAACTTTGGCAAAAAACAAGCTGGAATCCTGGATCACCAAAAATCCATGGACTATATAGCACACGAATATCGGCAAAATTTGGGTTTACATGCTCTGGGCTCGTTTGAACTTCAAAATGCGCCTGTTTGCCCCTTGGGACCAACTGACTCCATTACTAAGGTCTTAAAGGACGTCCATGAATAATTTCAACGAAAAACAAGCTGGAATCCCGGATCATCAAAAATCCATGGACTTATAACATACGAAAATAAGAAAAATCTGGGTTTACCTGCTCTGGGATCGTTTGAACTTCAAAATGCGCCCGTTTGCCCCTCGGGACCAACTAGCTCCATTACTTAGGTCTTAACGGACGTCCATGAAATAATTTCAGCCAAAAATAAGCCGCAATCTCGGATCACCAAAAATCCATGGACTATAGCACACGATAATTAGAAAAATCTGGGTTTACCTGCTCAGGGGCTCGTTTGAACTTCAAAATGCGCCTGTTGTCCCCTCGGGACCAACTGGCTCTATTACTAAGGTCTTAACAGATGTCCATGATAAATTTCAGCCAAAAAAAAGCCGAAATCTTGGATCACCAAAAATTCATGGACTAGCACACAAAAATTGGCAAAATCTGGGTTTAACTGCTCTTGGCTCGTTTGATTTTCAAAATGCGTCTGTTTTCTCCTCGGGACCAACTGGCTCCATTACTAAGGTCTTAACGGACGTCCATAAAAAAATTCGGCCAAAAACAAGTTTGAATCCCGAATCACCAAAAATCTGTGGACTATAGCACACGAAAATCGGCAAAATCTGGGTTTACCTGCTCTTGGGTTCGTTTGAACTTCAAAATACGTCTGTTTGCCCCTCTGGACCAACTGGCTCAATTACTAAGGTCTTAACGGATGTCCATGAAAAATTTCATCCAAAAAAAGACGGAATCCTGGATCACCAAAATTCCATGGACTATAGCACACGAAAATCACCAAAATCTGGGCTTACCTACTTTGGGGATCGTTTGAACTTCAAAATGCACCTGTTTGCCCCTCGGGACTAACTGGCTCCATTAATAAGGTCTTAACGGACGTCCATGAAAAATTTCAGTTAAAAAAAGCTGGAATCCCAGATCACCAAAAATTCATGGACTATAGCACACGAAAATCGGTAAAATCTGGGTTTACCTGCCTTGGGGCTCGTTTGAACTTCAAAATGCGCCCGTTTTCCCCTCGGGACCAAATGTATCCATTACTAAGGTCTTAACGGACGCTGATGAAAAATTTCAGCCAAAACAAGCCGTAATCCCAGATTTTGCCAATTTTCGTGTGCTGTGCATGGATTTTTCGGTAATCTGGAATTCCTACGTGATTTTTGCTGATTTTTTTTTGGATGTCCGTAAAGACCTTTTCTATGGAGACAGTTGGTACCGACGGGCAAACTGACCCATTTTCAAGGTCAAATGATCCCCAGAGCAGGTAAACACCCCATTTTACCAAATTTTGTGTGCTATAGTACATGGATTTTTGGTGATCCAGAATTGGGACGTGATTTTTGCCAAAATTTTTTAGAGACGTCCGTTAAGACCTTAGCTACGGAGCCAGTTGGTCCCTACGGGCAAACCGGCCCATATTCAATGTCAAACAAGATTCAGAGCAGGTAAACCCCCCATTTTGCCAATTTTCGTGTGGTATAATCCATGGATTTTTGGTGATCTGGAATTTGGATGTTATTTTTGCCAAAAAATTTCATGGACGACCGTTTAGACCTTTGCTATGGAGCTAGTTTGTCCTGACGGGAAAACGGCCCATTTTGAAGGTCAATGAGCGCTAGAGCAGGTAAACCCCCCCTCCCATTTTACCGATTTTCGTGTTCTATAGTCCATGGATTTTTGGTGATCAAAATTTCGATGTGATTTTTGCTGAAATTTGTCATGGACGTCCGTTAAGACCTTAGCTATGAAGCCAGTTGGTCTCGACGGGCAAATCGGCCTATTTTTAAGGTTAAACGAGCCCCAAAGCAGGTAAACCTCCCATTTTTCCGATTTTCGTGTGCTATAGTCCATGGATATTTGGTGATCCAGAATTCCGACGTGATTTTTGCCAAAAATTTTCATGGATGTCCGTTAAGACCTTAGCTATGGAGCCAGTTGGTCCCAACGGGCAAACCAGCACATTTTCTAGGTCAAACAACCCCCAAAGAAGGTAAACCCCCCATTTGGCCGATTTTCATGTGCTATAGTCCATGGATTTTTGGTGATCTGGAATTCCAACGTTAATTTTGCCAAAAAATTTCATGGACGTCCGTTAAGACCTTAGATATGGAGCCAGGGTGTCCCGACTAGCAAATCGGCCCTATTTTACCGATTTTCGTGTGCTATAGTCCATGGATTTTTAGTGATCCCAAATTCAGACGTGATTTTTGCCGAAATTTTTAATGGAGGTCTGCTAAGACCTTAGCTATGGAGCCAGTTTGTCCTGACCGGCAAACCGGCCAATTTTCAAGGTCAAACGAGCCCTAGAGAAGGTAAACCCCCCATTTTCCTGATTTTCGTGTGCTATAGTCCATGGATTTTTGGTGATCCGGAATTCCGACGTGATTTTTACTGATATTTTTCATGAACGTTCGTTAAGACCTTAGGTATGGAGACAGATGGTGCCGACAGGAAAACCAACCCATTTTGAAGGTCAAATGATCCCCAGAGAAGGTAAACCCCCTATTTTACCGATTTTTGTGTGCTATAGTCAATGGATTTTTGGTGATCCGAAATTCCGATGTGATTTTTGATGTAATTTTTTATGGTCGTCCGTTAAGATTCTAACTATGGATACAGTTGGTCCCGACGGGAAAACCAGCCCATTTTAAAGTTCAAATGAACCCCTGAGCAGGTAAACCTAGATTTTGTTGATTTTCGTATGCTATAGGTTATGTATTTTGGGTGATCCAAAATTCTGGATTTTTTTACCGAAATTTTTCATGGATGTCCGTTAAGACCTTAGTAATAGAGCCAGTTGGTCCCGAAGGGCAAACGGGAGCATTTTCAAGTTCAAACGATCCCCAAAGCTGGTAATCCCAGATTTTTCCAATTTTCATGTGCTTAGTCCATGTATTTTTGGTGATTCGGAATTTTGGATTTTTTTTGATGAAATTTTTCATGGACGTCCGTGAAGACCTTAGAAATGGAGTGAGTTGGTCCCGAGGGGGAAACAGGAGCATTTTCAAGTTCAAACGAGCCTCCGAGCAGGTAAACCCAGATTTTGCTTATTTTCATGTGTTATATCGATGGATTTTTGTTGATTCGGAATTTTAGATTTTTTTTGCCGAAATGTTTTATGGACGTCCGTCAAGACCATATTAATGGAGCCAGTTGGTCCTGAGGGGCAAACGGGAGCAATTTCAAGTTCAAACGAGCGCAGAGCAGGTAAGCCCCCATTTTATCGATTTTCGTGTGCTATAGTCCATCGATTTTTGGTGATCCGGAATGCAGACGTGATTTTTGCCCAAATTTTTTATGGACCTCCGTTAAGACTTAGCAATTGAGCCAGTTTGTCCCGACGGGAAAACCGACCCATTTTAAAGTTAAAACGAACCCCTGAGCAGGTTAACCTTGATTTTACTAATTTTCGTGTACTATAATCCATGTATTTATGGTGATCCGGAATTCCAGATTTTTTTTGCCCGAAATTTTTCATGGACGTCCGTTAAGACCTTAGTTATGGAGCCAGTTGGTCCCGAGGGGCAAACGGGAACATTTTCAAGTTCAAATGAGCCCCTGAGCAGGTAAACCCAGATTTTACCGATTTTTGTGCGCTATAATTCATGTATTTTTGATGATCTAGAATTCTGGATTTTTTTTGCCGAAATTTTTCATGGACGTCCATTAAGACCTTAGTAATGGAGCCAGTTGGTCCCGAGGGGAAAAGGGGAGCAATTTCAAGTTCACCGAGCCCCTGAGCAGGTAAACCCCCCATTTTGTCGATTTTTGTGTGCTATAGTCCATGGATTTTTGGTGATCCGGAAATTCGACATGATTTTTAACGAAACTTTTCATGCACGTCCGTTAAGACCTTAGCTATGGAGCCAGTTGGTCCCGACGGGCAAACCGACTCATTTTCACGGTCAAACGAGCCCTAGAGCAGGTAAACCCTCTATTTTACCGATTTTGATGTGCTATATAGTCCATGGATTTTTTGATATCCAGAATTCCGACGTGATTTTTGTCAAAATTTTTAATGGGCCTCCGTTAAGACCTTAGCTATAGATCCAGTTGTTATCGACGGGTAAACCGACCCATTTTCAAGGTTAAACGAGCCCCAAAGAAGGTAAACCCCCCATTTTGCTGATTTTTGTGTCCTATATAGTCCATGGATTTTTGGTGATGCGAAATTCCAGTGTGATTTTTGCCGAAATATTTCATGGACAACCGTTAAGACCTTTGCTATGAAGCCAGTTGGTCCCGACGGGCAAACCGGCCTATTTTGAAGGTCAAACGAGCCCCAGAGCAGGTAAACCCTCCATTTTACCGGTTTTCGTGTGCTATAGTTCATGAATTTTTGGTAATCCGGAATTACGACGTGATTTTTGCCAAAGTTTTTCATGGACGTCCATTAAGACCTTAGCTATGGAACAGTTGGTCCCGACGGGAAAACCGGCCCATTTTGAAGGTCAAACGAGCCCAGAGAAGGTAAACCCCCATTTTAGCTGATTTTCGTGTGCTATTGTCCATAGATTTTTGGTGATCCGAAATTCCAACGTGATTTTTGTTGAAATTTTTCATGGACGTCTGTTAAGACCTTAGCTATGGAGCCAGTTGGTCCCGACGGGTAAACCGGCCTATTTTCAAGGTCAAACGCGCCCAGAGCAGGTAAATCCCCCATTTTTCCGATTTTCGTATGCTATAGTCCATGGATTTTTGGTGATCCAGAATTCTGACGTGATTTTCACCGAAATTTTTCATGAACGTCCGTTAAGACCTTAGCTTTGGAGCCAGTTTGTCCCAACAGGTAAACCGACCCATTTTAAAGGTACAACGATCCCCAGAGCAGGTAAACCCCCCATTTTGCCGATTTTCGTGTGCTATAGTCCATGGATTTTAGGTGATCCAGAATTCCGACGTGATTTTTGCCGAAATATTTCATGAACGTCCGTTAAGACCTTAGCTATGGATCTAGTTGGTCCCGACGGTCAAACTGGCCCATTTTCAAGTTCAAACGAGCCTTGAGCAGGTAAACCTAGATTTTATCGATTTTCATCTGCTATAGTCCATGTATTATTGGTGATCCGGAATTTCAGATTTTTTTTTATCGAAATTTTTCATGGACGTCCATTAAGACCTTAGTAATGGAACCAGTTGGTCCCGAGGGATAAACGGGGGGATTTTCAAGTTCAAACGAACCCCCGAGCAGGTAAACCCAAATTTTGCCGATTTTCGTGTTCTATAGTCCATGGATTTTTGGTGATATAGAATTCAGGATTTTTTTTACTGACATTTTTCATGGACGTCCGTTTAGACCTTAGCTATGGAGCCAGTTGGTCCCGAGGGTCAAACGGGCACATTTTCAAGTTCAAATGAGCCCGTGAGAGCGTAAACCCAGATTTTGCCGATTTTCGTGCGCTTTAGTCCATGTATTTTTGGTGATCCGGAATTCTGATTTGATTTTTGTCGAAATTTTTCATGGACGTCCGTTAAGACCTTAGCTATGGATCCAATTGGTCCCTAGGTGCAAACGGGAGCATTTTAAAGTTTAAACGATCCCCCGAGCAGGAAAACCCAATTTTTGCCGATTTTCGTGTACTATAGTCCATGGATTTTTGGTGATCCAAAATTTTGGATTTTTTTTGTAGAAATTTTTCATGGACTTTCATTAAGACCTTAGCTATGGAGCTAGTTGGTCCCGAGGGGAAAACAGGTGCATTTTCAAGTTCAAACGAGCCCATGAGAAGGTAAACCCAGATTTTGCTGATTTTCGTATGCTATAGTTTATGTATTTTTGGTGATCCGAAATTCCAGATTTTTTTTGCCAAAATCTTTCATGGATGTCCGTTAAGACCTTAGTAATAGAGCTAGTTGGTCCCGAAGGGCAAACGGGAGCATTTTCAAGTTCAAACAAGCCCCAAAGCAGGTAATCCCACATTTTGCCGATTTTCGTGTGCTTAGTCCATGAGTTTTTGGTGATTCGGAATTTCGGATTTTTTTTGGTCGAAATTTTTTATGGACGTCCGTTAAGACCTTAGTAATGTAGCCAGTGGTCCCGAGGGGGAAACATGAGCATTTTGAAGTTTAAACGAGCCCCCGAGCAGGTAAACCCAGATTTTGCCGATTTTCGTGTTCTATAGTCCATGGATTTTTGGTGATCCAGAATTCAGGATTTTTTTTGCCGAAATTTTTCATGGACGTCCATTAATACCTTAGCAATGGAGCCAGTTGGTCCCAAAGGGTAAACCGGCCCATTTTCAAGTGCAAACGAGCCCCTGAGCAGGTAAACCCAGATTTCACCGATTTTTGTGTGCTATAGTCCATGTATTTTTGAAGATCCTGAATTTTGGATTTTTTTTATCGAAATTTTTCATGGACGTCCATTAAGACATTAATAATGGAACCAGTTGGTCCCGAGGGGCAAACAAGAGCATTTTCAAGTTCAATCGAGCTCCAGAGCAGGTAAACCCAGATTTTGCCAATTTTCGTGTGCTGTAGTCCATTTATTTTTGGTGATCCAAAATTCCAAATTATTTTTTGCCGAAATTTTTCATGGCATCCATTAAGACCTTAGTAATGGATCCAGTTGATCCCGAGGGGGAAACGGGAGCATTTCCAAGTTCAAACGAGCTCCCGAGCAGGTAAACCCAGATTTTGCCGATATTCGTGTGATGTATTCCATGGATTTTTGGTGATCCAGAATTTCGGATTTTTTTTACCAAAATTTTTCATGGGCCTCCGTTAAGACCAGAGTAATGGAGCCAGTTGGTCCAGAGGGGAAAACGGGCACAATTTCAAGTTCAAACGAGCCCCAAAGTAGGTAAACCCCTCATTTTGCTGATTTTCGTGTGTTATAATCCATGGATTTTTGGTGATCCAGAATTCCGACGTGATTTTTGCTGAAATTTTTCACAGACGTCCGTTAAGACCTTAGCTATGGAGCCGGTTGGTCCCGACAGGCAAACCGGCCCATTTTCAAGGTCAAACGATCCCCAGAGCAGGTAAACCCCCCATTTTGCAAATTTTCGTGTGCTATAGTCCATGGATTTTGGGTGATCCGGAATTCCGACGTGATTTTTGTAGAAATTTTCCATGGGCATCCGTTAAAACCTTAGCTATGGAACCACTTGGTCCCGAAGGGCAAACCGGCCCATTTTCAAGGTCAAACGAGCCCAGAGCAGGTAAACCCCCTATTTTGCTGATTTTATTGTGCTATAGTCCATGGATTTTTGGTGATCTGGATTTCCGACGTGATTTTTGCCGAAATTTTTCAAGGACGTCCGTTAAGACCTTAGCTATGGAGCCAGTTGGTCCCGACGGGCAAACCGGCCCATTTTCAAGGTCAAATGAGTCCTAGAGCAGGTAAACCCCCCATTTTACCGATTTTCATGTGCTATAATCCATGGATTTTTGATGATCCAGAATTCCGACGTGATTTTTGCCAAAATTTTTCATGGACGTCTGTTAAGACCTTAACTATGGAGTAGTTTGTCCCGACAGGCAAACCGGCCCATTTTCAAGTTCAAACGAGCCCCTGAGCAGGTAAATCCAGATTTTTCTGATTTTCGTGTTCTATAGTCCATGTATTTTTGGTTATCCAGAATTTCGGATATTTTTTGTCGAAATTTTTCATGGACGTCTGTTATGACTTTATTAATGTAGCCAGTTGGTTCCGAGGGGCAAACGGAAGCATTTTTATCACGACCCAGGAGTACCCCCTAGATGTGACACGGCGTACAAGACTCTGAAAAATCTCATACAAGCCTCATAGCATATCATAACATAAGACAATAGAAAATGGTGCGGAATTTAAAACTTTTTCTTTTACAATCGAAGTCTTTTATAAACATGAGCGGAAGTCTATACTTTGTCTCGAACCATCTATTACCATTAAGACTAAAACTTTGGGACGCAGCCCATACAAAAGGTCTAACCATAAAAATGAAATGTAAAGGACATGGTGGTCAACCCCTCGGATACTATGAGGACTCACCATAACTTCTCTTCTTGATCTACTATGAACCTATCCTCGAGGATAGAAGTTGATATCACCAAACCCTACACTTTGTGAAAATGTAGAAGAAATATGGGTTAGCACAAAAATGCACTAAGTATGATAGCTATGCATAAAATCCTTGAAAACATGCTAAAAAGGACATTTTAGTTGAATGCATGCACTTTACGAGTTTAAACCATCAATTAGAAGTTAGTGTGAAAACACAAGTCATAAGCATAAGAGACATCATGATAAGGCATAGACTATAGCATGGTAGAGAACAATCACAACTAGTGAGTATAAGAAATACCATTAGGAACATATACATAGTCAATACAATCTAGTTTTAGCATGACATGAGAGAAACACTTCATGAGCCACCTAAAGGCAAGCTTGTGCAATGCATGGGTAAGATCCCATAATCCCGCCCATACTAAGCAAGTCACTTTAGATGCTCATTCATGTTTACCGTATTTTAATCTCATCCTTAGCCTATTTCTCATAAACAAGGAAACAATCACTTTTAGTTAACCACCTTAAGGAAAACAACTCATGGCAACAGAGGAACCCACCATAACTACTCTCAAAGCCTACTTATGCAATGCATGGATGAAGTATCATACCCCCATCCACACTAAGTAGTACTTCTTGAATAGCCATAGTTCATCCTAAACTTGACCTTATAGGAATTAGCTTTAACCGACATAGACCATGAGAGCTTATTCATGGAATCCGGTGTCTCCCCCACACCGAAAAGGAGTTGTCCTACTTGCCTAAGGTAGAACTAAAATGTATTAGCTTTTAGGTGGATCTAATAGTTAAAGACCTATGTGGGAACATAGTTATGGGATAGGGAGATTGCTTCTAGAAACCCGGACTCAACTATGGTAGAAGGTTTCCATCTCATGAGACACCTACTTTGGGAACCCGGACTCTACTAGTGTAAAAGGAACCCATTTGGAAAGCTGGACTCAACTATGGTAAAAGCTTCCATCTCATATTCATATCCACTCGGTGCTAAGTATAATTCCCATTGAGTTTATATTAAGTCTTGACTTAAATTTATAATTATGGAAGGGTGTCTTGACACTCAATCTAACAAACTCATGCTAAAGCTCCTAGATTCAACAGGTGAGACTAGTCTTCAAACCTTAGAATCACTATATGTAACAAACCTTTCACATTGTATGACATTCATACCTAGGTGTGTACATGAGGATAATCATCCAATCAACACAACAATTAGATTATAATATATTCACTTTACTCTCAAAGCAATCTAATTGAATACACACAAGTCTCATACACGTAGCTAATACTCAAGTTTGCCCTTCAAGGAATATAGATCACATTCAACCAATCTATCTAGAATTACTACATTAGATATAGATGGTAACATGATTCAAATAACTAAACTACTACAAGATAATCTCATAATATTTATTTCACCACAATTCACCCACATCACATAGTCACAAATTGGGGATATGGGGGTTCATGGGTTCTTGGAGGAAATTAAACATCAAAACCATAGAAATTCCTCAATTAATACATAATTCAAGTAATCAATTCATTATATTCATGAATCTATAACATTCTACTAATACCAATCAACACCCACACTTTAAGATCCAATTTGAGAAATTAGGATAATTCATGGATTCATGGAAGATTTTATCATAAAACCACCATAAAACAGCAATTAAACAATAATATAAGGTAATTAAATCATAAAAATGTTTTTAGAAAGAATCCATGACTTGGAGTGAAAACCCTAGGTTTTGGAGACTTTTCTACTTTGAAATTGAGAGTTTGAGGACTTCATGGATGAAAGCTAACCATGAATCAAAGACTACCATACCTTAGGTGAAGAAATCCAACAAATTCGAGTCAAAAAGTTTCCTTCTTCAAGCCCTAACTTGATCTTCTTCTTCTTCTTCAATGGAGTTTTAGAGAGAAGATTTTGGAGAGGGTAAAGTTGGTTATGATTTTGGGTTTGGGAGTTATGAGGTATATGAGGTGGTTAAAGGCTTAAAAGGTCCGTGGATGGGCCTACTGGCCGTCATGCAGGTCCGTAGGTGATGACCTGCAGCTCTTAACTTGGGGTCTTGACCCACGAGTCATCCCCACGAGGCATGGATGGACCTACGCCCCGTAAGTCCCATCCGTAGCTCAAACTTTTTGGGCAGTCTTGGCAGATTTGGGGACTGTTATGGGGTCCTCCTCAAGGACCCCTTTGGTTGGTCCTTGGGGAGTCGTACCTTGACGTTTAACCCCTAAACACTTCACCCTAAGTTTGGGAAGCCATTTTACAATATTAACTCAGACATCAAACTCTAAAACTCTCACGTAAGGCCCTAGTTTCACCTACTAGTTTTCCGGGTGTTACAATTTTCGAGTTCAAACGAGACCCTGAGCAGGTAAACCCAAATTTTACTGATTTTCGTGTGCTATAGTCCATGGATTTTTGGTGATCCGGAATTCCATATTTTTTTGCCGAAATATTTCATGGACGTCCGTTAAGACCTTAGCTATGGAGGAAATTGATCCCGAAGGGCAAACGGGCGCATTTTCAAGTTCAAACGAGCCCCTCAGAGGGTAAACCCATATTTTGTCGATTTTTGTGATCCTGAATTTTGGATTTTTTTTGCCGAAATTTTTCATGGACGTCCGTAAAGACCTTAGTAATGGAGCCAGTTGGTCCCGAGGGGCAAACGGGAGAATTTTCAAGTTCAAACGGGCCCCAGAGCAGGTAAACCCAGATTTTATCGATTTTCGTGTGCTATAGTCCATGCATTTTTGGTAATCCGAAATTCTGGATTTTTTTTTACCGAAATTTTTCATGGACGTCCGTTAAGACCTTAGTAATGGAGCCAGTTGGTCCCGAGGGGCAAACGGGAGCGTTTTCAAGTTCAAATGAGCCCCTGAGCAGGTAAACCCATATTTTGCCGATTTTCGTGTGCTATAGTCCATGGATTTTTGGTGATCCAAAATTTTGAATTTTTTTGTCGAAATTTTTCATGGACGTCCGTTAAGACCATATTAATGGAGCCAGTTGGTCCCGAGAGGCAAACGGGCGCAATTTCAAGTTCAAACGAGCCCAAAGTGCTTTCTAAAAAGGTATTTCGAAGAAAAATTAATTTTGTTTCATCAAATCTTTTTCTAAAAAGGAACCAAAATCCTTATGCAAAATTGACATTTACATATGCATTACCAAGGTATTCGAACTCAAAAATTAATTTTGTTTTATCAGATTCATAGCAAAAAAGAATTACAATTTTCTTCAAAATTGGGGAAAATTCAAAATTGAATTGGTTAAAAGTTGTGTTTCAAAAAAATACCCAAATTCAAAAAAAAAATCGCCTGAAACGGACATCTGAGGCCAAAGTTGTGAGCATTTGAAGTTTCACCATTTTACAACAACTTTTTCTAGTTTCACTCCTTTATTTGCTTTGCCTTTTTATCTTATTGAATTTTTATTTATATAGAAGAATAGTTATATCAAAAAAATTTGTTTTGATTAATTTTTATCTTTGAATTTAAAAGTTAGGCCAATAAACCTCATTTATTAAAATAATTAAAAATTGTGTAAATGTATTAATAGCGACCGCTAGTTCTTGCTTATTTATTTAGATATTTTAATGTTAAATATTTGTAAATATACTTCATGTGCGACTTTGTTAAACTTGTTACAATATTCTTGGCCTTTTTTGTTTAAAAGTTTGACATGAATCTATTAAAGTTTCAAAAGACTGAAGTATGATGAAGTTCAAAATCTCATGAAAAGTATACAACCATCACACCTGGTGGCTTATGAGGAAAATGTTTGAGATTTTATGGCTTTATCACGCAATTTTTTTAATGGACTTGTACTTTTTTATGTTTGACTTGAAGGGAACTTCGTCTATGTTGCTCAGACTCTTAAAAATTGTCAACGCGTGCGTATTGAATTTGCCAAAAGTCGTATATTTTTGGAGAATCCAATACGGTGCGTGTGTTATTTTCCAAAAGTAGTGTATTTTTAAAGAATATAACACAGGTGCGACATCAAAAGTTAAGAGTCCGTATAACTAAGAACTTTGTAGGTCCATTGAAATATGGAAGGTAAATAAAGTGAGAAGATAGAACAAGTACAAAGTTATTAGTTTGTGATCACAACATGAGCCTATTGCACATGCACTCATGAGAAGACATATTAGATCTATCTTGATTGTAAATTAATTTTATTGGTAATGCTTAATTATTCAATTAATTTACCTGATCATTTTTATTATTCTATGGTCTCTTCTTTTTCTTGCCTCTTTGATCCTTCTATTGGTACTTTCTCATGCACCAGCTATACCTTAACATATTTTCAGGTCTTACTTTCCGAGAATCATGGAAGTGAATCTGAAACCAACTATGCCCCTTGCACACAACCTTCAGTCCAAAACTGATTGACCGCCCGAATTTAGCAACATCCATCTAGTATGGCATTTCTAGTTTACCTGTCAATTTCTCTTTTCTGAACAACTTATTATAATTAATGTTTCTCCTGGATGTGTTCATTGGTCTCAAACCAAGTATCATACTCACTAGCAACTACATGGTGTTCCTGGGATACCTCATTACTATTGCTATAAACGTTGTGCACCTTGAAAGAAATTTAGTTATTACCATTATTATGTTGTAGTTATTGATGCTTTTCTATTTAGTTGTTGACCTTTGGATTTTGTAATTATTTGGTTTTACTACATAAAGTAGGTTTATATTAATAAGTTCCAGTATTTCTCCTCGAGGCGGGGCTGCCTCGAGGCAAGTGGCCTCAGGGTAAAAGGGGCGGGGGCCTGCCTCAAGGCAAGCGGCCTCGGGGTGGGGTGGGGGGTCGGGGCCTGCACCGCTGCAACTTGTCTTTCTTGTGTGGTATCATACCTCATTGAATGATTGTTTTCCCTTGTCTCTGTGAAAGAACTCCCTTGTTTCATCGGTGCAGCTGCTATTTGGTGAGAAAACTGTTAACACACAATTTTGACTTTTCACGATATGGGTTAATTTTCGTGACTCTTTAATTTTAAACGATTTAGAATAATTAGTTTTGTAAAAATTCAAATATTTTCAAGTTTTTAAAGTGATTTTAATCATTTTATAATATTTTAAATAATAAATAGATTTTATATAATTACGCATATAATTAGTATATTTTATAAACATTTGAAAATCATCTCGAAAGATTTTACGTTTTAGTTGAATATTTTGTTAATTTAGTTTAGTTCAAATTATGGTTATGATTGTGAATTAATTATTTTACAATTAATTTAATTATTTTATTTTCGTTGAGATTAAGAAGCTTGTTAATTAATTAGTATTAACTCATCGTGTTTTAATTCTAGCCGGATTCACTAAATGAACTCAATTCGGCTATGTTTTGAATTCAAAATGGCTATTATTGCAATCCATTTAGCTATTTTTATATTTGCAAAATCCACCTTAACCCTTTTATTTTAAAACGATTAAGACCCAAAATTGTGCCAATTTTCAGCCCAACAATACAAATCAGCAACCCCAAACTCAGCCCAACAGCCCAACTCTTAATAACCGACCCAATTCCTCAATTCTGCATTCCAAGTCGATCCAGCCCACATCAAAAGAACTCCAACGGCGTGAACACATCAGCTTGCCAACGGTCACAAAACCCAGAAGCGACTAGTCACGGAAATCTTAACGTTCCAGCCAACGTTCACATACATCATCGTCTCCAAACGGGGCGTCAATACAACAACAAATACGTAGCGATCACTCCGTATTTGTTGGAGAATTGGGAATATTTTGTACAAGAATCAGGCATGTTCCTTATACTAAAAGGAAAAATCAATTTTTGAATTCCAAATTTCTCCAATTCTAATCCGTTTCACCAGAAATTTCCCCAATTCGAACCCAAAAATCCCCTCTACTTAAACCCCCTTTTACCTTCAGTTTTAGAGTTGTAAAATATAGAGGTTGGAGACAATAGAAAAAAAAACGAGGAAGAACATATATTTACAGAGAATCATTAGGCAAAAAGAAGTAGAATCTAGGGCGATTGATATTCATATAGTTGAGGTTTTGGGTCTACTTCTTGGAACTCAAATTTCCGTCAGAATCTCTCGGAGTTGGTGAGAAGTCGATGCTCTCTCTTGTTCGTTTGGTGTCAGTTTTGCTGCTCCAAGAAAGGTAATCTCACCTTCTCTTGTATTCCGTTTCAATATGGTGTGTTATGTGTTCAATATTTAGTAAAGGTTCTGCTAGTAAGAACCGTTGGTTTCTTCGTTTTAGTCTTTTGCTTCATCTTGGTTTTTCCAGTGAATTTTTGGACTGTAAGCATGAAGTAACATATTGATAAAGTTCTTTTGGGATTATGTGTTGGTAGTTAGATTCGTTGGCTTGATTGTTTGTCTAAAGGTAGCTGAATCTTCGTTTAATTAGCTGAATCTTCGTTGCCTTCTTTGCCGTTTTGACTTGTAGTAGATTTTCACCAATGTTAGAATAATCTCCTAAAATTTATATCTGTTCTTGTGCAACTGGAATGCTGTCATGTCTTTCGAAATTCAGTTGGTCTTGTTATGTTGGTAACTAATCGTAATCTCGTTTTAACTTGGCTTATTGTTAAATCACCTCTAAATGGGTGTCTGTTTCTTTGTTTGTTGAAACTGTTAAGTGTAGCTCAGTTTATTTCAAGTGTTACTCATTCGTCAAAATCTGAAAATTTTATTATTGTAGTTGTTCTTTGTTTATTTAACATGTTTCTGCACAATTTACGCTGAACTGGAATTTCGTACAACATCTTTCAGACAGATGACTCTAGACAAGACCTGATACAAGAAGCTATTGTCAAGGTTCAGTAAATCAGAGCTTGCTCACATTTCAAAGTAGGAAAAAAAATCTCATGCTTATTGGAGTAGAACAAACATAGTGTCCACAGTTAGGGACATAGTTATTCTACGAGTCTCCCTTGTCAATGGCTTGATGTGATTTGAGAAAATAGGAAAATTGAACCAGTGGCTTATAGGACATACAGATTTATAACCGAGATATGTAATGGTGTTAGTTTGGCACTTTCTTCGTGAGATGTCAATTTTTTACTTAGTCTTTAAGGTCTCTATGTATATCAAACATCCCTCATGACTATATAACTTGATGAGGACTTAAAAGTATGAAAAAAAGCCAGCGACTATTGTTGGCCGACACATAAGAAAGTTATGATCGAAGAATTAGTTGTGACAATGGAAGTCCTATGGATAAATCATACAATTGAATTTCATCAAATATGCACTTTAATTTTGGGGATCGAATTTCAAAAGGTGGAGAGAATGTAACACCCCATATTTTAAATAAGGGAAAATTTGGAATTGGGCTAAACAAAATAAAAAGGATTTCAAAGCCCACCAAAGTGTCATACCCTACATTGAATAAGATATTTCTGAAGAAAAGATTTGTCATCTGAGTATCAAAGAAATAGAGATTCTACGCAGCAAAACAAAAAAATTCAAAGAAAGGTTGTATCAACTTCAACTCCTTCAAAGTGCATGTTAAGAAGCTTTGGCATATATTTGGACTTCAACAACTACTATCAAAAATCAAGGTAATGTAGTTAATTCTTTTACATGAGTATACCAGCATATATGATTTATGATTAATGGATTGTGGATTAACTAGTGTTACTGGGACTGAGTATAGTTTTTTTTTTTTAGGTAGTCGTTTCATTGGAAACTTTAAGAAGTTAGCAATATAAAGCATAGAGAAGGAAAAATTTGGGAAAGACTATATCAGATTTGGGCTAATCATTGTTTTTGGTATAAGTTCGAGCAAAGAACTGTAGGAAGAAATTATATGAATATGCCAAAACTTATAGCTACTCAAAGAATGGGTACATATAGTTTGACAAAGTTAGACTGAAGCATAAAATCTCAAGGGATGGGTTCTTATGAAATAGTTATTGAATTAGCCTAAACAAATAAATTAACATGAGATCAATATGATGTGATTATAGATTGATTGGAGGTGGCAAGTTTGGTATTTTGTCACAAGTATTGTGAGTAGTAATCTTACCACAATTTGTGTTTTATTACTTTCATGATTTATACATGATTTATAAAGTGAATGCTTTACCGAATATTTTGAACTTGCATTTGGGACAAGTCTTTTACTTGATATGATACCGAAATAGCTATTTGAGATGAACTCGCTTTTATAAGACATGTTTATTGATACTTGAGATATGATTACCGTTATTGAAAGAGTTTAACAATTACTTGAGAAATAGTATTTTGACATATGTTTTTGGTTAAAGTTTTATATACTATGATTTGATAATAACTTAAATGTCTTGTAACATTTTGAAATGTTTCTATCGTTTACAAGGAAAATTATAAATGGGAGTAGACCTTGATGGATCTCATAGCTAACGACGGGTTCATTAGACCTGGTGCACCTTGTAGTAACAGATTACCGATATGGTCCTTCCTAGTGGAAAGGGATCTATTGAAATGAATATTTGACTACTTTACGAGGGGTCCATGATTTAACGTTTGGAATATTTGAATCCTTTAGGAGGCACATCATCATAAGCTGGAATATCTACGCTCGGGTCATCGGGGATCTCCACAGTCCCAAATAGCGAAGCAAAGTCTATTCCTTAGCCCAGTAACATCGGCTTTCAAGGCCGTCACCTCCTCAGAAGCTCTCTGTCCTCGCTCACATACCACTACTCTCGCTGTGAGGGTATCAATAGAAGCCTGGAGAGGCGTCATCGCAGTAGTAATAGCTCACTCAATCATCCAGGGTACCTCGCCCTCTAGCCGGGTATCCCGCACATCAGCAGAATGGGCTAGGTACCCCATCTTGAAAAGCATGGCCTGGGTGATCGGAGGCCGGGAGGCAGAAGTACCCGCAACAGATCTAGTGGGTGGGGGAGCAGTAGAAGAGCCAGGACTGTCTGAAGGATAGGAGCTGGAAGTACCTGAAGGCCCAGTGGCCGGAGTAGGCAAAGATGCCTCTGCAGGTAATGCATCAAGATCAACCTCCGGGGATGTGTCCACCGGAGCTGCTCTCCTCCTATCAGCCTCGTCCCGTGTGTACTCAGCCTCTATACGCCGGATGTCGGTAGAGGAGGTGGGTGTGATCTCAACATCCCTCTTCTCATCTCAAGGAACACCGACCCACGACATAATTCTGTGATCAATACCGGGAATGGAAGAGATGTCTGGCGCTGCTTGGCCATCATGGCCATCTCCTGCTCGATGATCAAGCCTAAATTTAGGCTCTTCCTGGCTATGATAGATCCCTGCCTTTGGGTGGCGGAGAATGGACTCGTTTTGCGACGGCATGATCGTGCTGCTGATTAAACCCAAACCAGTATCTACCAGCTACATTTAAGTCCTCGGGGTGGTGTTAGAAATCAGGGGGGCTAGCCAACCCTTAAGAGTCTTTGTAGTGATCATACTCTGGTACTCGTGCTCGAAATTTGTAGCCCTCTCAAACACAATATTGATATCATCGCTGCTGCATCTAACTTTCCTCCCTCGAACCATTACGAAGTCCACTGGTTTGAAGGCACCAGCCTTCTTCTTCCCTTGAGGTACCAGGTCAATGTAGGCAGAATAGAACTCTCGGACCCATGTGGGAATGTATGGGACACGGGGCTTGGTGAAGACCTCAAACCTGTGAACCTGTGGAATCTGAGGGTGTCCCACATATTCGGATGTCTGTCCACTACACCATCTGTGGACAGTCTCTTTTCCTCTAAGATGGTCCTCAATCCCTCAGCCTTTAACCGATTGAGTGATCGGGGAGGAGGACCCTGTACTGGTAGTGTCGGGACCACCGTTTGTGCTGGAGCTGGAGGAGAAGGGGAGTTTGAGGTACCGGGATCCTAGACGGATCATGTCGACCTTTGGAGCGTAACTCAGCTCATCGGGCCTGTAATAACTGGTCGTCCTCAGGCTTAGAGAATGAAGCCTAAGAATCGCAGGACTCTCCCTCACTGCCGGAGTTGTACTCTGGTGTCTCGGCTATGGGCGCCTTGCCCTTTCCCTTTCCTCCTTTGTGTCGGCTATGGGCGCCTTGCCCTTTCCCTTTCATCCCTTTGGAGGTGGCTTCTTGCCTTTAGCATTGGAAGCAGCTGCTTCCTCATTAATAACGACTCCACGTGCCCGCTTTCGGGGCGGCATGCCACTATCATTTAAATTGGTTCTAGCCATGCCTGCAAAACAACGGGGAAACACTTAGAACAATTTCCAGAAAATTGCAGAAAATAGTTGGCAGAAAGACTCACCGAACCGTTTGGTGAGTCACCGAGTTACTTTGGCGAGCCAGATCGGGATCGCTGAAAGTACCAGTGCAAAAAATTTCAAAACTCAAGACAGATCGGTGATGTTTCGCCGACCCCAATCGGCGAACTAGAAGTAGTCCGCCGAAAGTTACAGTGCATTTTAGGGATTAGAGGAGCAGAACGAGTGATCAAGAAGGACATTCGGTGAGTCGCAGAGTGAATTCGGCGAGCACATGCTTATCTTCGAAAGTTACAGACCACCACTCAACAATATGAAGAAATTAAAGGTGATCTAGGGGACTTTGGCGAACTGTCGAACGGTTCGGCGAGCTCGACCCAGCTCGCCAAACGGCCCAACGTGCCAGTTTTCAACCCCAAACTTCAAAATCAAACCCGCAGCCTCCGAATTCAAAATTAAACACAAACACCATTCAATTAAGGCTAGACTCATGCCCTCGGGGTACTCAGACTTCCCCCGATTTGGCCAAAATTGGCCATTTGACGACTTTTGTCCTTAAGAATGACGCCAAACGCTCCATCACTGGGCAAATTATGTCATATAGTACAATTCGGGGTTACTTAGACTTCACCCCACTAGACCCAATACAAAAACACCGCAACCCAACAATTTAGACTCGATTTTACAAGTAAGAACATGGGAATCAAACAATTTAAGGCAAATAGGCATCAATTAAACAAAATACGGGCAATCCAAAACTTAAACACAATTATAATCAACTATCCAACACAAAGCAACAACAAATTTACCTATTGCATTTGATTTCAACCACACAATTAAAGTACGGGGTTCAGAAAACCAACCTTAATGCCAAATTTAAGAGTTGTATAGCTAGGCAGCAAAGTTCCACACTTCCGAGCAACGATTTCACACAATGAATGGGTAAAAACAAAAAAAATAGGCAAGATCTAAATTTGGGTGAGAGGGTACTAGAGTTGAAAATAGGAGAAGATGAAGGATTTTGAAATTTTAAACTATTTGGCCTTTAAAACCTTTCAGTTTGCGCTCCCTTCGGCGGAGTAAGTCGTCCTCGCCGAACCACTCGGTGATGCGCCGAGTGGTATTTTCCTCACCGAGTTTTACAGGACTCCCAACAATTTTGGGGGTTCAAACAGCGGACAAAGTCGGGTTCGCCGACCTGTTCGGCGAATCGCCAACTGGACTTTTACTTCGCCAATGTACCCATTTTCCAACACTTCAAATTTTTACCCTGCACAATCAACACTCGTTATTCACGAGTGTGCCATGCCCTATTGATCTTGGTCATGCAATCAAGAAGTTGAGACACCACTTCATAGGATTGTTGCATTATACCACCAGGTGCAACTTGATCAATAACTCCTTTGTTCACCAAATCGAGACTCCTATAGAAGTGTTGTAGCAGCACATCATGGGTTGGGCATTGAAGCACCAGCTTCTTAAACCTCAGCCACGTCTTGTGGATAGGTTCACCTTCCAAGCATTTGAAACCTTGGATGACATCCCTTAAAGTCATCATCTTTTATGGGGTAAAAAATCTCACTTGGACGCTGTGGTAAGCTCATCCCAAGATGTGATGGAATCTCTTGGTAACTCAGCCAACCACTTAGTAGCCTCACCCATCAAAGAGAATGGAAACAACCTGAGACGGACTGATTCTTGTGATATGTTCTTGAATGAGAACGGACCAGGACCACAAACATCCACAAAGTTCCTAATATGCTCATGGGGATCCTCATGAGCCAGCCCCCCAAATAATCATTTCAATTGTAGGAGCTGAAGCATTGTGCTAGTGATGTGGAAAATAGTGTTTCCTTCAGCCGGAGGTAGACGAATTGCACCTACACCACCCAATTGAATTGGGTCATTTACATCGTTCAGATTTTCAATATCGTCTTGGTGGCCCACTTGGCTACCATTACTCCTGTTAACACTCATCTCTTCTTCTGCTCAGCACAAACAACACAAACACAAACCAAAGTAAGTCGATTCGACTATAACACAAAAAGAACACAATTCAACCTCAATAATATAATTTCAAACAACACCACTCCCCGGTAGCGGTGCCATTTTGTTTTAACATTTCAAGAACACCTCTTCCAATTCTAGGTGCAAACGATCGTTAGTCAGTATAAAACCCAACAAAGAGTTGGGGTCGAACCCACAGGGAGTGGTACGTGTTTAAAATTCAATTATGAGGTACAAACGTGTTATAAACAGTTATAAGAATGAAAATTATCGAAATCATACAAATAAATCTAAAGGGGGGTGACAACGAATGTCAGATGGGGGTTTGGATTTGCAGTGAATAGCTGAAACAACAATGAAAACAGGGTAAAATAATAATAGATAGAGGAATTCTCGGGATGTGATCATTTAAAAGCTAATTATGCTATATGGGTAAATGAAATCTAACAATGGATTGCTGAAACATTGTGGGTAGGCTAGGCTTTAAGTGTAATAGTTTTCTCTCGAACAACTATTACGGTTCAGGTGATTTTTTTCGAACATCAACAAGCTTAACAAGGTAATCAGCCCACAACCTTAATACATCCACTCTCTCAAGCTAGATGGAAATGATTGGATTCAAGATTCACTCTCTTAAGCTGAACCCATGATGACCCAATACCCACAAATCATTAATCAAAAGCTTTGGTTCCAAAACCCCTTTCTCAAGCAAGCTAAGAACTCAAAAGTAGAATTGCATTTGCAACTACAATTCATAGATTAAAACTCACCTAATGATTAAACCCACAGTAAAACAACAATTTCATCATCAAACAATACCCATACGATAATTAGACAAATAAACACATGATCACACCCCAAGAATTGGGGTTTTAGCTACACATCATAAAAACAGAGATATGATTACCAAATGCATTAGCCATGATCTGGGTAGGAGTCTCCAAGCCTTTACAATGATTTCTAAGAATGAAATTCAAAGACCCACTTTCCAAATCCTCCAAAATTATACAATTCCAACTCAAAAATTCAAAAAAAACTCTAAGTCTAGAATGGGAACTGTTCAGAACTGGGACTGGAATATCGGAATCCCCTGAAAATTATATTTCAAATCCAATTTATAGTTTCCCAAAAAATAGCCTGAAAATCCACTCGGCGGCTTAAGTCGCGCCACGCCGAGTGGGTCGGCGATCCGCCGAATGTCCTCTTCTATCGCCAAGTTGCATTGGCCTTTAGCATCTCCAGTTCTGTAACTTTGGGCGATCCTAGTTGGTGTCGCGGAATCGATCGACGATCCGCCGACTGCCCACTTCTGTCGCCAACTTGGTTTTTCCCAGGGCTAGCATGCTGGAACTTTGGGCGAGCTAGAAAAGCCACTCGGCGGTGCGCCGTGTAGTCCTGGCGATCGACAGGACTTCTTTTTCTTCACTTCTTCAGCTTTTTAGTTCCTTTTTTTTGCCTGGTCATGTCCTTGCCTTGCTCTTTAGCCTTCATAGTTGTAAATCAACATTTTAACATTAGTTTAAAGCATAAAATAGGCATTTGATGACACATAAGCTATCAAAATAAAGCCCAAATGAGTCGAAATCTCGGACTCATCAGTCCAAGTCCACTGCTATTGGCTATTTCTTAAAGAGAAGAGTCACACCGATTACATGAGACTTAGTGTTCTTTAAAGGCATCTAAGATCACTGGGCTACAACACCTTGTTCTATCAAGGGTGTTCAAAATATGTTATTTAATCACTTCGTGTATCATTTTACTTATATATACAAGTATTATTTTCCGACGAATAGACATCATGGCTATAGGGTAGCTACACCCCTGGCTATGAAAGTGTTTGTTTGAGTTTATTTCTGAAACTTCACATTGATTTTGCTGTACTGAGACAAATAAGATTGAATATTGTTACCGTTTCTTAAAGGACATTGATTTCATCATTTTGATTATCATACTAGCATGTTTTCAGACTTGCCCTCATTAAAATGGTTATGTTAAGTGTTATTACTCACTAAGCTAGCATCTCACTCCTCGCTAAATGTTTTTACAGAGAACATGTGGTATTGGCGAGGATTTCATTAACCAGAGAGTGATTTGGTAGCATCTGGTGAGCCCCGCATTGCTTCGCGTGATAAGAGATTTATCGAATTGCTATGTTTCTTCTTCTTCTTTTTTAACTTTTAGAGTCGCTCCATTTGTAATTCATTTATTAGAGTCATGATTATTCTTTCGTATTACAGTCAAGTAACTAGTTTTAAACTTTTTTTCGTAATTGCAGAAGAATTGGTATAATTGTGTGGCGATTGAATTGTTGATGAATATTGGGTCAGGAGATCGAGATGTAGTTGTATTGTTGATTTCTAAGACGGGGAAAAATTGGATAGGCCCAAAAACAAAGGAAACTATGTCCAATTTTCTGTAGATTTATGCTAAGGCTTGCTTTGGAATTTTTCCACCTTGGCGCCGGTCACAAACCTAATATGGGTCGTGACATTATTCAAATTATAAATTTAATAATTCGAATTTGCATTGAATTTATTATATAATATTATGATTTCAAATCTAATATTTGTTAAAATTTTGTTTATATATATATTTATGCTCTGTGTCAAAAGTGATCAATCAACAGCCAAAGACACATTTACATTTGAGCAAAATGGTCTTATTAAAGCTATCTAGAATCATTTTCCCCTCCTTTGAGATGTTAGTAATTTTTTTAATCTTAAAAGATACTTTCATCCCTCGTTAAAGAGTTTTTGTAGAAGTTTATAGTCTTAAGCCACTTTCCTCATTAACTTTAAGTTTTCGACTAAATGCTTAAATTATTTTGTAACACTCCGGAAACTAGTAAACTAAACTAGAGAGTTCTAGAGCTTTACGTGAAGGTTTTAGGGTTTGATATGAGGGTTAAAATCATAAATATGACTTTCCATACTTAGAATGAGGGTTTTAGGGCTAGGGCGTCAAGGTACGACCCCCCAAGGACCAACCAAGGGTCCTTGAGGAGGACCCAAAATAGTCCCTAAAAGCTGCCCAAAAATAGGCCACCTACGGATGGGACCCACGCCCCGTAGGTGGGGGTCGTGGGTTGGCCTACAAAATAGACCCCCAGGCCACCACCCATGAAGGACCAGTACGGTCCGTAGACCCACCCACGGTCCGTGGGTCGGGGTCTCGTGGGTGGGGGCAGTTTTGAAGTTAGTCATTTTAAGTTGGGGTCTTGGGGGTTAGTTTGTAATTAGTTAGGGGTTAGGTGGGGTCATTTTAATAGTAATTAGACCACCTATATATACCTAATAGACCCTTAATTAGATGATTCCCAAATCATTATTTCATCCAACCAAAACAAACCCAATTCCCTTCAAGAAATTCTCTCTCTAGAAGTGAAGAAGAAGAGAAGAGAGCTAGGTCAAATTCTTCCATAGTTGCAAGCTTTTGTGAGGGCTTTGAATCAAGGTATGTTAGCTTATTCATCTATTGATTCTTCCATCCATAGAGCCCCCTAGATTTCCCCCAATTGTGAAGAAAAACCCCCAATTTTAGCTAGGGTTTCTTCCTATATTGTGGGTAGTGTTGAGTATGATTCCAATTGAGTGGATAATACTTGATTATGATTGTTTAGTATTGGATCATGATGTATTGATGATATTACATGTTTTCCATGGCTAACCCTAGTTTAATTGATGAATTTGAAGAATGTGGGTTTATGTCTTGTGAAGTGAAATTGAAGACTTAGAGTTGATCTTCTAGAATTGATGTCATGTATAGTAATTGTTCAAGAATAGAAGCATATATACATGAATTGAAGTAGATTAAAGGTTACATGATTGATCATGACTAGAAAAGCTTGAGATTGAGTCTTTATGATGAATTATGATTAGAATTGCTTAAAGATGAAGCTAGTGACTTGAATGTCTTGTGATCTAGATGTGTATGATGATTGTGAGAGGTAAATCTTTGAGAGTAAGGCTTGTAGTCATGAATGTTGATCACTAAGGTTTGAAGGTAAGGTTAATAAGATGAATTATGCATGTTAAGGCTTGAGAGTAAAAGTTTGTAGGGGAATACAAGACTAATGGCTAGAATTATGGTGGAAGACCTTTACCTACCTAGTTAACCGTATGAATGATAGATTGTATGAAGTGATGAAATCACTTGAGTTATATTGATATCCATGTCTAATGTAGTAATTCTAGATATATTAATTTGATACGAGCTTTGGCCCAAAGAGGGTAAAATATGATATGGTGCATGTTTGTATGAATCTATGTACATGCCTTATGAACACTTTGAGAGTGAAGTGTTAGTGATTAGGTTGTTGTTGTGGGCTGATTGGAAGGTAATTCTCATGAACTCATAATGAACTTAATGTGAAAGATATTCTCACATAGTAATGGTTCTAGGGTTGAAATGCTTTCTCACCTAATTGAACCAATGGCTAAAGAGCATTTATATCTAGATCATGGATGGTGATAGTTGCTCACGCATGGTCTAAAGAGTTATTTAGTGAATTAACTTGGATTGATTGTCAAGGACATCCTTCCATGAATCTTGAGTCCTAGTAGAGACTTAATAATTATCTTGTGGGATTTAGGCCTAGCATCGAGAGGATATTGAAATGAGATGGAAGTTCCCACCTAGTTGAGTTTGGGCTTCTAAAATGGGAATTCTCACCTAGAAGAGTCCGGATTTTCCAAAGTATGTCTCATGAGATGGAAGCCTTCACCTAGTGGAGTTTTGGATTTCTAGTAACAATCTATGTATCCCATAACTACGTTCCCCGTAGGAAAGTTAGCTAGTGGATCCAACTAAGCTAACAAATCGGTTCTACCTTAGGCAAGTGGACCAACCCTTGATGGTGTGGGTAACACCGGGAGGGATCATGTGATAGCTCACATGTTCTCATGTCGGTTAAGGCTATATCCCAACTACAACAAGATTTATAGTGAACTAAGATTATGCTTTGAGTAGCATCTCCTAGAGTTTAAACCTAACGAACTAAGATTATGCTTTGAGTAGCATCTCCTAGAGTCCAACTCAATTAATGAACTAAGATTATGCTTGAAGAAGCATCTCCTAGAGTTCAAAAACATAATGAACTAAGATGTACTAAATGTAGTATCTCATAGTGTTCAAGATAGAAATGAACTTAGATATGCTTGAGAAGCATCTCCTAGGGTTCAAAGTAGTAAGGAACTAAGATGTACTAAATGAAGTGTCTCATAGTGTTTAACCTAACAATAAACTAAGATGTGCTTAAGGAAGTACCTCCTAGTGTTCTAAGGTCTTAAATAGGGGGACTAGTCTCCAACCAAGAAGTATGAGTATGATGACCTAAAGGAGTACTTAGTATGGATAGGATTATATGGTCTTATCCATGCATTGCACAAGTATGACTTATGGTTACCTACGAAGTGTTTCTCTTATATGATGTATGTTTGATGGATTGTTGCTATAGTTTCCTTCCATGATATGTTGACTAAAGGTTATAGTTTCCTTGTCTATATGAAGTAAGTAATGAATGAGACCAATAGATGGTAAGTATGAACATTGTGACTCCAAGGTCATGCTTAGTGTGAATGGTATTATGAGATATCATTCATGCATTGCACAAGTATGCTTTGAGGTTACTTAGGAGTATAGTGCTCACATGATATGAAGGTCTAGGTGTAGACTATGCCATGAACATGATGTATCTTCTATGCTCAAGAATGATGTCTTATGTTGACTTATGCTATATGATGCTTATTTTATAAATTATGCTTATGACTATGTTATTGTCTCTTATGCTTATGTCTCATGTTGACTAACCATTTTGAGATGCTCTTATGATGTTATGCTAGCTATCATATTTAGTACTTTTGTACTAACGCATACTCTTGCCTACATTCTAATCAAATGTAGGGTTCGGCGATTTGAGGTCCATTCTCGAGGATAGGTTTCTAAGGAGCAAGAAGTTGAAGACTTGGTGAGTCCTCATAGTATCGAGGATAAAGCCACCATTTCCTTTATGTCTTTTCTTTATGTTTGAGACTATTGTATGGGCTGTGTCCCAAGAGTTTATTCAAAGTTGTATTAGATTGTTTGAGACAAAGTGTAGTAAGACTTCCGCTTGCGTTTTATAAAGACTTCGATTGTATGGATAAAGTTTTAAAATTTCCGTACTTTTCTATTATCTTATGTTATGATATGCTAAGGGCTTGTATGAGACTCCTTCGGGGTCAAGTACGCCATGTTACATCTAGGGTGTACCCCTGGGTCGTGACATATTTCTTAATTTTGACTTGTACAATAACGATAACAGGCTCAACATAATTTTACAGTTAGAGTTTGAAGACTTGCATAATGACTCACAAGTGAAATAACAAATTATGCTTTGAAGTTATATCAAAACTATAAAATATACAACTTCATAATTTGTTCATGCTTTCTAACTACACTAACTATATATGTCATAATTGGGACTTTACAAGTGATTTATTTATGTTATTATTATAACATTTATACAGACTTTGTCTATGGATATAAATTGAACTTTTTGATAGCGTAATTATATATGTTTATCTTTTCACCCTTTGCTTAGTACTAAAGAAAACTTTTAGAAAATGAAGTAACAGTTCATTATATTTTGAGTTTGTTTTCTCTTCTTTTTGTTGCTAATGTTCAATTTGGGAATCAGCTCTGTGGGCTGATTCTTTAGTGTGCAGTGTCTCTTTCTTTTCAATAAATGACCCCTTGGGTCTTTAATTTAAAAAAAAGTTCATTATAGGTTTCTAATTGAAAAAATATCCTCAGGATTAAAACGTGAAAAATTATATAAAATAACAAACTATTAATTCAAATTAAATGTTATAACCACAGTTTGATTTAATTGTAACCCGTAGCAAAATGTTGACATTCGCCTCTCTCCCTGAAATTCTCGCTCGCCACTCTCGTTTCTCGTTGGCTCCCTCACCTCTCTCATTTTTATACAAACACAAATATATAAAATGCGTTTGTGTTTGTATAAAGTGAGAGAAAATTGTATATATACATATCTTTTCGTTCGCTTCTTTCCCCCAGAGAATCTCGCTCGCCACTCTCCCAGATCTCATTCGCCTCTCTCACTTTATACAAACACAAATGTATAAATTGCGTTTGTGTTTGTATAAAGCGAGAGACAATTGTATATACAAATACAAATACATATATTTTCGTCCTATACACTTATAATTATACAAATACAGATCTTTCCTTGCCCAGGTTTCTTTTGTCTTTCTCTCTTTCTCGCTTTATACAAACAGAGATTATACAATTGATTCTTTTGTATATGTATACCGAAACAGATTATACAATTGATTTTTTTGTATATGTATACCGAAATATACATATTAATAGCCATAGCAAACATAAAGTTTTTTATGGAGCGCAATTATACAAACTATAGCTATAGCATACAAATATGATTTTTATGTTTGCTAAACCTAAAATTTACTCAAAATTATATTAGATATGATGAGTAAACATAAGTTGTAGTACTCCCACCGTCCAACTATACTAAAAATAGTTGTCCAACAATACTTGTCCAATTTAGAAAATCAAGAGATAATTTATCTTGGAAAAATCATTTTGGCCAGAATGGTATTTTACCTTTTTGAACATTTTTACCCTTTTAACTTTAATACCTTTTAATTAAATATTTTTTTACCCTTTTAATTTAAAAAAATAGAAAAAAGATCAGTTTATTTTAAAATAAAAAAGATATTATAGATTTTTTTTAATTTCTGGCCAAATTTTCTGGCCATTTAGCATTATCCATTTACCTTTTATGTTTATTTTACCCTTGCTATTAAATATTGTTTATCATGTAACACATTTTTTAAAACATTAAATTTAATAAAGTCAAATGATAATATAGTAATATTACCCCTATTATTTATTATTTCTTAAAGAATGTGTCAAATCAATAGTGGACAACTATTGAAACGAGGCAATCAACCTTGTACTTTGTAGCGTACACTTATTTTTTTCAAATGGTCTGACTTCATGTTACAGCTCAACTAATCTATATGTAAGATTTAATCACTTTCTATGTGAGGAATATTTTCTTCTTGGCCGAAGTAATTTTAGCGGGTGCAGTCAACTTTTTATATATATATTATTCGAAGTGGTTAAATTTGTGACCAATTAATCTTCAAGATTATTTTGTTAATATAATCACCCATCATTATCAATCCCCTTTTTTTTTTTAAATGTGGGCTATGTTTTTATATGATGATGCAACTCATGATGATTCTTGGATGTACATTTCGAAAATTAACAATTCATAAAGCCACCAATATAGATGATTCCTTCCACAAGTCTTAAGTCAAAGATGGATAGCTTCAAATAAAAGCTACTTAGGACAAGATTTTGTCAACAAATCATAAAATTAATATTTATCGCAAATAAATAACTCATACTTATATTACTTGTATACGCACATATACATTATTATGTACGATTAATTAAACATGTATGGACATATAGAAAGAAACAGTCTGATATTATTGAAACCAAGAATAGTAACACAAAAAAAAACAAGAAATGGACTTGTTCTTACTTGATCAAGAACTTGTTTTGAATGTATAAATAAAGTCTTTCTAATTTTTTACAAAAATCTGAAATTACTTATTTACAAGTTAAGAACTGTAAATATCTTTACAAAACAAACAATGATCAGAAATTAATCTCCCTATTATACTTCCTTTTTCAATTTTCATATTACTACTTTGCTTATTCCAAAGATGAACTCCATAAGTCTCCCCACTAAGTTGTAACAATTTTGCATCTATCCATCTTGAATGAGTTCTTGTATTTAATTTCATGAAGAATCCGGGAATTCGAACCCAATCAACTGGATAAAATGATATTGGTGGCAATACAGTGAAATTGAGTTGATATTTTTGTGTAGACATCATCGTCAATCTCTTCACTACTCTAGAAACCAAATATGGACCATTTTGTCCCCACTTATTTCCATCAAAAGACAAAGCGAATTCCTCCATAAACTTGTAGAGCAATGGATGCTTTCTATCAAAAATCAACACCGCATTATTCAATCTTGTCCAATTCCCATTTGCAGATACGCTCTGCGCTCCAATAGAATTCCTCAAACTTGAAAAATCTTTCAGGATGATAAAATCCGTGTCAAGATAAACACCGCCATACTTGTACAGTACAGCTAGTCTTATCAAATTGGACAAATTCTGAGCTAATGGGATTTCACCAGGATCCTTATTTCCTTTCTTGAGGTCAGCATACCATGTCTCAACTGGCATCGTGTTGAATAGAAAAGACAACTCTGGAGTAACGCTAACAACGTTATATCCTAATTCAGTCAAAGGATTCAAAATTTTAACCCCACGAGGCGTATCTAGAGTACGCGAAAGAATGATCAAACAACCTTGTGGATGAGATTTAAACAGAGTCTCCAACGTGAAAAATTCCCTCCTCCCAAAAGTATTTGCAGGGGAAATCCATGTCATGAAGAACTTCACACTGCAATTTCTTGAATTTAAGAACTTATTTACTCTGCTGTTGAACTGCCTCGACAATCTTGATGACTTTAGAATACTAAATTCAGGCAATTTTTTCTTGAACCAAGAAATCCTCTGTTCCACTGTGAGATTAAAAGGAGGAACTAAATTCACATGATCATCAATGTCTTGTACTTCTTCTTTGATTATATGTGCTTCTTTTTTCTTCGAAAAAATTGGTTTCTGTACAAAAGTTGATTTCAATTGCTGTTGAGAACTTGATTTTGATACAAAAGCGATTGAATGAGATGAAGAAAAATTAGATATGAGATTATCAGAAAAAGTGACAATAAAAATAATCAAAGCAAAAGAAAGAACAGAGAAAAGATGAATTTTTCTTCTTCTGTTTTTTCTATAGTAATCAAACATTTTCAATATTGAAAATTAAATTAAAAGGTAGAGAGAAAAAAAGATGAAAATTTTAAGTTTTTTGAAGAAAATTTATACTACTCTAAATATGAAAAGTTCCAAGTTTATTTGGTAAAATTTTATAAAAATAATTGGCTTAGAGAAGACTTATGGCTGCTACTTGGAAGGAGAAAAAGAATGTTGACTTTTGGAAAAACAGATTTTATTTTATTTTATTGAAGGAATTGATTTCTTTTCTTTTCTTTTCTTTTTACATACAAGAGGAATAAGGAAGAATTTTGAAATAATTTCATGTTGTTAATTAATAATAGAAGTTACCTCTTTTATTTGGGTTGATAATTGCACGTAAAGAAAGTTCTATACATAGAATAGTAATAATGTTTAAATATACAAATAGGGTTTACTTGACTTTGCGTATGTCTTTTTAAAAATGTATCAATAAAAGATTTCGACAATATATTGTGATGGTGTAAAGATTCTTTTACATATTAATAAATTTTAACCATTAATAATAAGCTAATTATCATTTTTTCAGACAATTAGTTAATATTTATTATAGAGATTGACTTGTAATTACCTTATAAATTATTTGATTGCGCAAATATTTTATACTTAATGCTAAGTTGTGTTCATGGTTCAGTTTAGTTTAATTTTTGCTTAAAAGGAACTAAACTAGTTAAGTAGATTTTTTAAATATTCAAATATATCAAAAAGCTTTAAAACTTCGTTGCCCAAATGGAACAAAGAAGATTATTGAAAACGTTAACGAAAGAGAGAGAAATGATTATGAATTAGTTAGGAAAATAAAAATATAAAACGTCTATTATAAAATTTAACGTATTTGGTGAATGTTCATTCATAAATGTTTTCTTGTACATGTACTTAGTTAAGTCAATATTACTTTTGTTAAGTTATCTATTAATTAATTGTAAGATTTAAGGGAAATAATTGAATTGTCTTTTGATATGTTTGAACTCATCCTTTTTATTTTAAAATTATAATTCATTCAGTAATTTGATTTGATTAAACGTAATCTCTTTATACAATGCATTTAAATCAAACAAATTATTACTATTTGAAATATGATGAAACTATTTATTTATTGATTAATTCATTTCTAAGTTTGATTTCTTTGTTCGGTCTATATTTTAATATTTGTTTACTAGTTAGTAGTAGTAGTATTTTTTATAAATGTCAGTTGATATCTAAATAAATTCTATAACATTATTTGGTTTTAGCACATAAAAACAGTGGAATG
>JAJONR010004304.1:0-40776 GCA_029582245.1 Solanum etuberosum
CATGGGTGTGAAGTGCACCACATCTAATGAGAGGGAGGCTACGAAGTGTTTTAGGAAAAACTTCATTTTCTTGTTACTCTTATCGTGCGTAAGGAATGCAAACGCAGCTCCTCCAGTCCCAGATCATGAAGTTTTGAATGCTTAATTCCAAAATGCTATCCAGTTGTTGGCTTAGAGTGTGACCAACCAGAACAATCAGTAGGTTCCAGTTCCGGCAAATGCTAATGTTGGGTCAGCCACAACTAGAGTTTGAGATTTTTTTAGGATGAATCCGCCTGAGTTCTTAGGATCACAGATTTGTGAGGATCCCCAAAACTTTATAGATGAGGTCAAGCAGATCTTTGAAGTGATGCAAGTGACAGGTAATGATAGGGTAGAGTTGGCATTCTATCAGCTTAAGGATGTAGCTCATATCTGGTATATGCGTCTTGAGGGTAGCTTCGGGGCGCGACAAAATTGGTATCAGAGCACTAGGTTTAAGTGTCCTAGATGTCTGAAAAGCCACACTAAGTAGAGTCCTTTTCATGGGTGTGAAGTGCACCACATCTAATGAGAGGGAGGCTACGAAGTGTTTTAGGAAAAACTTCATTTTCTTGTTACTCTTATCGTGCGTAAGGAATGCAAACGCAGCTCCTCCAGTCCCAGATCATGAAGTTTTGAATGCTTAATTCCAAAATGCTATCCAGTTGTTGGCTTAGAGTGTGACCAACCAGAACAATCAGTAGGTTCCAGTTCCGGCAAATGCTAATGTTGGGTCAGCCACAACTAGAGTTTGAGATTTTTTTAGGATGAATCCGCCTGAGTTCTTAGGATCACAGATTTGTGAGGATCCCCAAAACTTTATAGATGAGGTCAAGCAGATCTTTGAAGTGATGCAAGTGACAGGTAATGATAGGGTAGAGTTGGCATTCTATCAGCTTAAGGATGTAGCTCATATCTGGTATATGCGTCTTGAGGGTAGCTTCGGGGCGCGACAAAATTGGTATCAGAGCACTAGGTTTAAGTGTCCTAGATGTCTGAAAAGCCACACTAAGTAGAGTCCTTTTCATGGGTGTGAAGTGCACCACATCTAATGAGAGGGAGGCTACGAAGTGTTTTAGGAAAAACTTCATTTTCTTGTTACTCTTATCGTGCGTAAGGAATGTAAACGCAGCTCCTCCAGTCCCAGATCAGGAAGTTTTGAATGCTCAATTCCGGAACGCTATCCAGTTGTTGGGTCAGAGTGTGACCAACCAGAACAATCAGTAGGTTCCAGTTCTGGCAAATGCTAATGTTGGGTCAGCCGCAGCTAGAGTTCGGGATTTTTTTAGGATGAATCGGCCTGAGTTCTTAGGATCACAGATTCGTGAGGATCCCCAAAACTTCATAGATGAGGTCAAGAAGATCTTTGAAGTGATGAAAGTGACATGTAATGATAGGGTAGAGTTGACATTCTATCAGCTTAAGGATGTAGCTCATATCTGGTATACGCGTCCTGGGGGTAGCTTCGGAGCGCGACAAACTTGGTATCAGAGCACTAGGTTTAAGTGTCCTAGGATGTCTGAAAAGCCGCACTAAGTAGAGTCCTTTTCATGGGTGTGAAGTGCACCACATCTAATGAGAGGGAGGCTACGAAGTGTTTTAGGAATAACTTTATTTTCTTGTTACTCTTATCGTGCGTAAAGAATGCAAACGCAGCTCCTTCAGTCCCAGATCAGGAAGTTTTGAATGCTCAATTCTGGAATGCTATCCAGTTGTTGGCTCAGAGTGTGACCAACCAGAACAATCAGTAGGTTCCAGTTCCGGCAAATGCTAATGTTGGGTCAGCCGCAGCTAGAGTTCAGGATTTTTTTAGGATGAATCGGCCTGAGTTCTTAGGATCACAGATTCATGAGGATCCCCAAAACTTCATAGATGAGGTCAAGAAGATCTTTGAAGTGATGCAAGTGACAAGTAATGATAGGGTAGAGTTAACATTCTATCAGCTTAAGGATGTAGCTCATATCTGGTATACTTAATGGAAAGAGAACAGCGGTACAGATGCAGCTCCTATCACTTGGGAATGCTTTAGTGAGACTTTTCTAGACAAGTTCTTCCCAAGAGAGTTGAGGGAGGCAAGAGCTCAGGAGTTCATGAATTTGAGACAAGGTAACATGATAGTCCAAGAGTATGGAATCAAGTTCACCCAACTCTCCAGGTATGGTCCTCACATGGTTGCCGATTCCAGGGCTCAAATGAACAAGTTTCTGTATGGAGTTCAGACTTAGTGAAAACAGAGTGCAAAAATGCTATGTTGCTGGAAAATATTAACATCTCTAGGCTTATCACTCATGCTCAGCAGGTTGAGGGAGATAATCTTAAGGAAATATCTAAGGACAACAAGAAAGCTAGAACAGGTAACTATGAGTACTCTCAACAGAAATCGGGTGGTGGAAATCGCTCTCAGTTTCAGCAGAATCTTCAGCTCCGGCACCTTCATCAGCTAGTGTTCCATCCTCCAGGCTCCGACAGGATCAGAAAGGTAGGGCGTCAGGCTCTAAGTCTTAGGGGAGTGTTTCAGGTACCAGAACCTACCCAACTTGTCCTAAGTGTTGTAAGAACCATCCGGGTGAGTGTCTTGCAAGAAAGGAAGGATGTTTTGGGTGTGGTCAGTCTGGTCACAGGTTGAGAGATTGTCCTTCTTCTAAGCAGGGTCAAGGAGGTAATAATGGTAGAGCTTAGTCCACAACTTAAGAAGCACCAGCAGGTCTCCCGACTCAGCAGGGTAACTCATCTGGTACAGGTGGCGGTCAGTGCCAAAACAGGTTGTATGCTCTTCAGGCTAGCCAGGATCAGCAAGATTCTCCTGATGTGGTCACTGGTACGTTACAAGTTTTTAACTTAGATGTTTATGCTTTGTTAGATCCAGGGGCTACTCTTTCCTTTGTAACTCCTTATATAGCAGTCAAATTCGATGTTAGTCCAGAAACTCTCTCAGAACCCTTCTCATTCTCTACTCCAGTCGGTAACCCAGTTATAGCTAGATGGGTATACCGAAATTGCCCTGTCACAGTCTCTCAGAAAGTCACCTCAGCAGATCTTGTAGAGTTAGAAATGGTAGACTTCGATATCATTCGAGGCATGGATTGGTTACATTCCTGTTATTCCTCAGTCGATTGTAGAACTAGGATTGTTCGTTTCCAGTTTCCAGATGAACCAATCTTAGAATGGAAGGGTAGTAGCTTAGCGCCTATGGGTCGATTCATTTCTTACCTTAAGGCCAGAAAGATGATCTCTAAGGGTTATCTCTATCATCTAGTTCGGGTTAAGGATTCAAGCTCCGAAACCCCAACTCTTGAGTCAGTTCCAGTAGTTAATGAGTTCCCAGAAGTGTTTCCAAAAAATCTTCCCGGAGTTTCTCCCGAAAGGGAAATCCACTACAGAATTGATCTCCTTCCAGATACCCAGCCTATTTCTATTCCTCCTTACAGAATAGCTCCAGCCGAGATTAAGGAATTGAAAGAGTAGTTGAAAGACCTTCTAGACAAGGGCTTCATCAGACCTAGTATTTCACCATGGGGTGCACTAGTGTTGTTTGTGAAAAAGAAAGATGGTTCTCTCAGGATGTGCATTGACTATAGGTAGTTTAACAAAGTCACAATAAAGAATAAGTACCCTATCCCCAAGATTGATGAATTGTTTGACCAACTTCAGAGTGCTAGTCATTTTTTAAAGATAGACCTCAGATCCAGTTATCATCAGCTCAGAGTCATAGATAGTGACATTCTGAAAACAACCTTCAGAACTCGGTATGGTCAATATGAATTTGCAGTTATGTCATTTGGACTAACTAATGCTCCTGCAGCTTTCATGGATTTGATGAACAGAGTGTTCAAGCAGTATTTGGACTTGTTCGTTATCGCCTTTATTGGTGATATCCTCATTTACTCTACGAAAGAGGAAGAATATGTGAATCATTTGAGAGTTGTTCTGCAAACTCTCAAAGATCGCCAGTTGTTTGCTAAGTTTAGCAAATGTGAGTTTTGGTTACAATCAGTTACTTTCCGCGGGCATATAGTATCTAGCGAAGGGATCCGAGTAGATTCTCAGAAAATAGAAGCGGTGAAACAATGGCCCAGACCTACCTCTCCTACAGATATCAGAAGTTTCTTGGGTCTGGTTACAGAAGGTTCATGGAAGGATTTTCATCCATAGCCTCTCCATTGACTAAGTTGACTCAGAAAAAGGTTAAGTTTCAGTAGTCAGATGATTGTAAGAAAAGCTTCACAGAACTGAAAACTAGGTTGACTACAACTTTGGTTGTGACTCTACCAGAGGGTTCAGACGGTTATGTTATCTATTGTGATGCGTCCAGATTCGTCCTAGGTTGTGTGTTGATGCAGCGAGATAAGGTTATAGCGTATGCTTCTAGACAGCTTAAGGTGCATGAGAAGAACTATCCGACTCATGACCTCGAGCTTGCAGCAGTGGTGTTTGCACTTAAGATTTGGAGACATTATTTGTATGGTGTTCACATAGATGTGTTCTCAGACCATAAAAACCTTCAGTATGTATTCACCCAGAAAGAGTTGAATCTTCGCCATAGGAGATGACTTGAGTTCCTCAAGGACTACGACATGAGTGTGCATTACCATCCTGGTAAGACCAATGTAGTAGCAGATGCTCTTAGCAGACTATCTATGGGTAGTGTAGCACATGTGGAGGAAGAAAGAAAAGAACTAGCAAAGGATGTTGACAGACTTGCTCGCTTAGGAGTTCATCTTATGAGCATATCAGATGGTGGTGTAACAGTTCAGAATGGGTCAGAATCTTCATTGATAGCGGAGGTTAAGGAAAAGCAAGAGAGTGATCCGATATTGCTTCAACTAAAGGGTACAGTCCACCAGCAGAGAGTTGAGGTATTTTCCAAGGGAGAGATGGTGTGCTTCGCTATTAGGGTCGATTATGTGTTCCTAAGGTGGGTGAGTTAAGACAACAGATTCTTGTAGAAGCCCATAAATCCAGGTATTCTATTCATCCAGGCGCCACTAGGATGTACCGTGATCTGTGGGAAGTCTTTTGGTGGAATGGCATGAAAAGGGATATAGCAGGTTTTGTGGCTAAGTGCCCCAATTGTCAGCAAGTGAAGGTAGAACATCAGAAACTAGGGGTATGACTCAAGAGATCAACATTCCTACTTGGAAGTGGGAAGTGATCAACATGGACTTCATTACAGGTTTACCTCGTACTCGCAGACAACATGACTCCATCTGGGTGATAGTAGACAAAGTTACTAAGTCTGCACGCTTTTTGGCTGTTAAGACTACAGACTTGGCGGAGGAATACGCCAAGCTTTACATTAATGAGATAGTCAGGTTGCATGGGGTTCCTTTATCTATCATCTCAGATAGAGGTCCTCAGTTTACCTCTCATTTTTGGAAGTTATTTCAGAAAGGTTTTGGTACTCTGGTTAATCTTAGCACAGCGTTTCATCTGCAGACGGATGGTCAGGAAGAGCGTACCATTCAAACCTTAGAGGACATGTTGAGAGCTTGTGTGATCGACTTTAAGGTTAGTTGGGATGATCACCTTCCTCTTATATAGTTTGCCTACAATAATAGATACCATTCCAGCATTCAGATGGCCCCTTATGAGGCATTGTATGGGTGTAGATGTAGATCTCCAGTTGGTTAGTTTGAAGTAGGTGAAGCAGCCTTGATAGGAACAGATTCGGTTCATGATGCTATGAAAAAAGTGCAGCTCATTAGAGATAGACTTAAGACAGCCCAGAGTCGTTAGAAGTCTTATGCAGATGTAAAGAGAAGGGACTTAGAGTTCCATGTTGATGATTGGGTCTTTCTGAAAGTGTCACCTATGAAGGGGGTGATGAGATTTGGCAAGAAAGGGAAGCTCAGTCCCAGATATGTAGGCCCTTAAAAGATCTTGAAAAGGGTTGGTAATGTGGCTTACTAGTTAGAGTTGCCAGCAGAACTAGCAGCAGTGCATCCGGTCTTTCACATTTCGTTGTTGAAGAAATGTGTGTGTGATCCAGCATCCATAGTACCTTTAGAGAGTGTAGCTGTGAAATATAGTCTCACTTATGAGGATGTGCCAGTTGAGATTCTTAATCATCAGGCTAGACGGTTGAGAAACAAAGAAGTCGCTTCAGTTAAGGTTTTGTGGAGGAGTCAGTCCATAGAGGGAGCTACTTGGGAAGCAGAAGCAGCTATGAAGACCAAGTATCCTCATCTCTTTCCTTCCGATTCCACTCCAGCTTGAGGTAATAGTTCCTCTTCAGTTTTTCAGTCATTCATGCGCAGATTCAGTCTTAGTATCATGTTCCTTCAGTTTGTACTTGCATTTTCAGCATATTTGCATGTCCTTGTATCTCAGTTCAGTAAGAAATCAGTTTTCAGAAATTAGTGGTAGGGTTTGCAGCTCTTTCCCTCCATATTCTGCTAGTTTAGTCTTTATTCGAGGACGAATGTTTCCCATGGGGAGATAATATAACACCCCGTATCCTAGACAGACCAGATTGCAGATTTGAGAAGCTACAGGTGCCACCTACAGGCACCACCTACGGACCGTAGGGTGACCCACGGTACATCCTGGTGGTCTGTCGTTCACCACCTGAAGCCCCTCCCAGAAAAGCGCCAAGAAAAATTATTCTAAGTCCAGACCTACTCCAGGACCTAGGGACCGTAGTTCAGACCATGGTCCGTGGTCTAGGGCCATAGGTCGGACCACAAATTTCTAGCCCAGAACTCCAGAAAATTCAGCCAAGGCATGACCCACGGCCAGGACCTACGGACCGTAGGTCAGACCACGGTCCGTGGATCGTGGCCTTCAGGTCCAGCCCCAGTCGCGAACGACGGCTGACCAGCACGGACCGTCGGTCAATCCACGGTCTGTGGGTCTGGTCCATCGCTTGGTCCAATAACAGTTAAGTCAGGGGTTTTTTGGTCTTTTCCTTATGCGTTGGACCCCTAAACTACGTCGTTGGGGATCTTTATATCACTCTCCTCCCGTACTTAGTTTTTATAGCATTGAGGAAACTGTTGTTTTTTATTTTTGTAGGGTGAGGGAACTTGTGCCTATAGTCCCATTTTTTTATTGTATTTCATTATTTTCAGTTTTATTTTGAGACATTTGTAGTATCTTGATATTTTGGTTTTTGTTATGATAGTTGATGGTTTGATTCATTATCTCTCTTTGCTTATCACCCTATGATATTTGAATTTTGAAATGATTAAGAATGCTTGAGTTTTCATTGTTGATGTTTTTGGATCGATTATATCCAATATCGATGTCTTGGATAGTAGTTATGATGAGAAATGTGTTTTGTGGTTGTTGCAAGATGAAATCGGTGTGGCTTTGTTTTTGAATGATCGTTTTGATTCTTGTGTTGACTAGATGCATAATGATGTGAGCCTTGCAATGAACATCACATGTAAGCTTTTTGATTTTGTAGAGTCATGCAAAAGTATTACATTCAAAGTGCCATGTGTGGTGCAGTCATACTTGAAAAAATGTCTGTTGAGTCCTAAAATTTGCCTTGTTAGTCTAATTTTATATCTTTGGTAAGTGCAAGAAGTGATCTTAGGCACAAATTTTGAGAGGGAACCCAAATGTTCATACCTTTTATGTCACGCTCCGGGCCTACACCCTGGGCGGGACTGACACTCGAGAACCATTCATGGCCCCAAGTGAACCCTTGGCCTGGCTAGACTCTTAGTGGAAGACTTTAAGCATTAATAAAAGAAATCAAATGCACTTAAATCAACTGTCTCAGAATAACTTAGAATGTTTTAAGAATAAATATTCAACTAGCCAAAGTGGCAACCCAAGTCTTAACATAAACAACTGAAAATGGAAAGACTAAAGAACTATAACTATCCATCTATGAAGCCTCTAAAACTATAAGGGATGTCGGGACAAGACCCCCAATCATCCTAACAACTAAAAACACTAAAACAATGTAAAAAGAGATCCTCCGGAAAGCAATGACGCTCACCAAATGACTCTGAATGCTCAACTGGATCAACAAGGCGTTAGATGCTGATCCTGGTTAACTGTATCTGCATCATAAAATGATGCAGGCCAAATGGCATCAGTACATTGAATGTACGAGTATGCGAGGGGAAAACTAAACAATACATAAGCTTGAATTAGAATCTGAAAGAAACACTTACCTCAGCTTTACTCAACTCGTGGATACTCAACTCAAATGCAAGAATAAACAACAATAGAGATGCAGTTTATATAAAGCATTTAAAATAGTAGATAGCAACTCAATGTATTGAAAAATATAATAACAACTCATTTTATATATAATAAAGTATAATATAACTTCGTGGGAGTTTCTCTTACCGAAAACTATCACTATGAGCTATGTGATGATACATCGTCTCACCCACGCTGCCAGAACTGTCCTATAACTTGTTGGGATATAGAACGCCTCAACTAAGTGGATCCACTAGTCTATGCTAAAAAGCATTAAGGAATCATCTAAAAAGTATGACTTTTTCTACCCATGATGGCTACATGGTTTATGGAGACTTGAGTTATTATGAACTCGTCCCCATATCGGTGCTCAATACTACTCCCAAAATATACTTAGCTCATATGTTTAAAAACATAACTCTTTATGTGGTTTGAGATTATTACTCAAAAGCTAGCTCAAAAGCTCTCTTGGAAATCGGTGTTTCCTCTTTTGTTTAAATGTGAAAATATTTTAACTCTTGGGAATACTTAGTTTCCATATAATCTTTTGAAGAAATGAACTTCACTCTTACTCATACTCAACTCAATGCTCAAATCTTTAAAAAAATTACAAAAGACTTTTGAAAGACTCTAAAAACTCTTTTAGACTTGGCTCTTAACTTTCCTTGAATTTGAATTATGGATTCAAGATTCATGATCTCATGTTATGAATGATCTCTCGATGTTTATACGTACCATAGAGTGTAGAAATCAACTAGAAAACATAGGTACGATTCGAGGGAACTCAAACGGAAAGAAGTGGGAAAGGGTAGAAGACCTAGCGAGCCTGGCGTACTGAGTGGTGCCGGGCACCAGACCTTAAACTACAGAGTCTGGGTTGGGGCTCACTGAGTGGCGCGGCACCAGAGCCCAAACTACAGACTCTGATGTGGGGCGCTCTGATTGGTGCGGCGCCCAATTCCCCTGCCCAGAATATCCCCGAATTTTCTTGCTCATTTTTCATATCTAAACCATTTAGATTCGATTGGTTTCTTTCCCAAACACTTAGATTCGAATACCCATCATTAGTGTACAAGAATCTACTAAAAAATAACCTTAAATCTCATGCAATTAACTCAAGAACTCCTCCAAAACTCAACAATCAAGAACCCAATAGAAACTTCAATAAAATCCATCAAGAACTCAATTTCTCTACTTTCAAGAACGTAAATACGCTGAATTAAAAATGATTGGCGTGTGGGTAAACGAACCCAACGCTATGTGATCTCACATACCTCGTAGGAATTAACCCTTGGCGAAATCCGCAAGCGAAACTCAAGAACACGATGAACTTTGGCTCTTTCTCCTCTTTTCTCCTCTTTTCTCTTTTCTCAAAATCCTTGCATAATTTTGTGAAGCGTAAACTGACCCAAATCAGTTTAGACCCCAATTAAATTACTAAAAATGAATTTAATTTATTGGGTAATGAAAAGACCAAAATACCCTTCTAAAATCCGGGTAACTTTCATTATTCAGACAACCTGACTTCAAACGGGAATATCTCCCTCATACAAACTCGAAATCTAGCAAACTCGGTGGCGTTGGAAAGATAATTCAACGACTTTTAATTTGATATCTTCTAGCCCACCTCACTCATCTTGTGCTGTGAGTTATGGTCTTTTGAAGTTGACCCAAAACTCATAATTTACTTAACTTGCCAAAATTTCCAAATTTGACTATTTCCAAAAATGGTTTCTTTCTAATTCTAGTTCTTTCAAGTAGCGGGGTGTTACAATATCTCCCCCTTGGGAACATTCATCCTCGAATGAGATCACTCTTAGTAGGCTAAGGGTGTAACATCTAACATCTAGCTCAAACACCCAATAAGCAAAATGTAAATACAACATGCCAACTTAAAACAAATGCCAAGAAAAAGGATTAGTACCTTAGTTTTGAATTTCTCCGGATTAGAAGAGATGTGGGTAGCTCTTCTTCCTATCCTCCTCCGCTTCCCAAGTAGCTTCCTCAACAAACTGATTTCTCCACAAAACTTTGACTGATGTTACTTCTTTAGTCCTCAACTTGCGAACTTGGCGATCTAGAATCTGAATAGGAATCTCCTCATAAGATAAGCTATCCTTAATACCAATATCTTCAGTAGGTATAATAAGTGAAGGATCGCCCATACACTTCTTCAAGATAGAGATGTGGAACACCGATGAACTATTGCTAACTTTTGGGGTAGATCCAACTCATAAGCCACATTACCGATCCTCTTGGATATTCTGTAAGGAACAATATATCGGGGACTAAGCTTCCCCTTTCTACCAAATTCCATAACACCCTTCATGGGTGAAACTTTCAAGTAGACCCAATCATCTACTTCAAACTCTAAGTCTCTTCTCCTAACATCTGTATAAGATTTCTGACAACTCTCCTCTGTTTTCAATCTCTCTTGAATAACCCTTACTTTTTCCATAGCTTGATGCACTAAGTCTGGTCCTATCAACCCAGCTTCACCAAACTCAAACCATCAAATAGGAGATCTTCTTCTTCTCCCATAAAGAGCCTCATACGGGGCCATTTGGATACTAGAGTGGTAACTATTGTTATAGGCAAACTCAATGAGAGGTAGGTGATCATCCCAATTACCTTTGAAATCAATCACACAAGCCCTCAACATATCTTCTAAAGTCTGAATAGTGTGCTCTGCTTGACCATCAGTCTGAGGATGAAAAGTAGTACTCAAGTTCACCTTCGAACCCAAACCTTTCTGGAATGACTTCCAAAATTGTGCAGTAAATTGTGCACCTCTATCTGAAATAATCGACACTGGAACTCCATGAAGTCTAACTACCTCTTGAAGATATAATTTGGCATAATCCTCTGCTGAATGAGTAGTCTTTACCGGTAAGAAATAGGCTGATTTAGTCATTCGATCTACAATCACCCAAATCGAATCATGCAGCCTGTGAGATCGTGGTAAACCTGTGATACAATCCATATTGATCATCTCCCACTTCCATTCTTGAAGTTCTATATTCCGAGCCATGCCACCGGGCCTCTGGTGCTCTACCTTGACTTGTTGACAATTCAGACACTTAGCAACGAACTCTGCAATGCCCTTCTTCATACTACTCCACCAATAAACCTCTCTCAAGTCACGATAAGTCTTTGTGGAACCCGGATGGATAGAATATCTGGAGCTATGAGCTTCCTCTATGATCCTCTCTTGGAGTTCACCCACCCTTGGCACACACAATCTACTTTGATACCTCAATACACCATCTCCCCCTTGTTCAAAAGCCATTACTTTTTGCTTATGAACGTTTGCCTTCAATTCAAGCAAAATAAGATCTTGGTCTTGTTTCTCTTTAACTTCAGACACTAATGATGATTCAGTCCCATTCATCACCACTACTCCCCTTTCGTCAGAATCCCTTAATTGAACTCCTAACCGTGCAAGTCTATGTACCTCTTTTGCTAACTCTTTCTTATCTTCTTCAAAATGAGCGGTACTACCCATACACAATCTACTCAAGGCATCAGCAACAATATTAGCCTTACCTGGGTGATAGAGAATACTCATGTCATAATCCTTGAGTAATTCTAACCACCTTCTCTGTCTGAGATTAAGCTTTTTCTAACTAAACACATACTGAAGGCTCTTATGATCGGTGAACACATCTACATGAACAACATAAAGATAATGGCGCCATATTTTAAAAGAAAATACTACGGTAGCCAACTCTAAATCATGGGTTGGGTAATTCTTCTCGTGAATCTTAAGCTGTCTTGAGGCATAAGCTATAACTTTGCCATTCTGCATTAACAGACAACCCAATCCAAATCTGGACGCATCACAATATGCTATAAAACCTTGCGTACCCTCTGGTAAGGTCAATATTGGGGCAGTAGTCAACCGCTTTTTCAATTCCTGAAAGCTTTACTCACAAGCTTCAGACCATTGAAACTTAATTATTTTCTGAGTCAACTTGGTCAAAGGAGATGAAATAGATGAGAACCCCTCGAAGAACCTTCTATAATAGCCAGACAACCCAAGAAACTCCTAATGTCAGTTGGAGCTATGGGTCTAGGCCAATTATGCACTGTCTCTATTTTCTGCATATCAACTCTAATTCCATCACCAGAAACAATATGGCTTAAGAAGGCCGTAGACTCAAGCAAAAATTCACACTTAGAAAACTTAGCATATAACTCCATATCCTTGAGAGTTTGGAGAACTATTCTGAGATGACTAGCATGATATTCCTCACTCCTCGAATAGATTAGGATGTCATTAATGAATACGATAACAAACATATCTAAATAAGGCATGAATACTCTGTTCAAAAGGTCCATGAATGCTGCAGGAGCATTGGTCAAACCAAAGGACATAACTAGGAACTCATAATGACCATACCGGGTCCTGAAAGCTGTCTTAGGGATATCACTTTCTCCTACTTTCAACTGATGATAGCCAGATTTGAGGTCTATATTAGAAAAACTAGTGGCACCCTGAAGTTGATCGAAAAGATCATCTATTCTCGGAAGATGATACTTATTCTTGATAGTAACCTTGTTCAACTGACGGTAAGCTATACACATCCTAAGAGAACCATCTTTATTTCTCACAAATAAGACTAGAGCGCCCCAAGGTGAGACACTTGGTCGAATAAAACCTTTCTCTAGGAGATCTTTCAAGTGCTCTTTTAACTCTTTCAACTCTGCTAATGCCATTCTATATGGAGGAATAGAGATAGGACGAGTATCGGGAAGAATGTCTATATCGAAGTCTATTTCTCTCTCAGGAGGGACTCCGGGAAGATCATCTGGAAAAACTTCAGTAAACTCTCTTACTACTAGAACTGACTGAATAGGAGGTGTCTCAACACTAGAGTCATTAACTCGGACTAAGTGATAGACACAACCCTTGGAAACTAACTTTCTCGCCTTAAGGTACGAAATAAAACGACCCTCAGGCACTGATGAACTACTCATCCACTCAAAAACTGGCTCATTAGGAAACTGAAACTTAACAACTAGAGTTCTATAATCGACTGAGGCATAACAGGTATGAAGCCAGTCCATACCTAGAATGACATCGAAATCTACCATGTCTAACTCAACTAGATTAGCCATGGTGCTCTTGTGATTGATGAAAATGGTACAATCATGATACACTCTCTCAGTTAGAATAGACTCACAAATAGGTGTGGAAATACTGAAGGGCTCAAGAAGTTGCTTAGGAAGAATATCAAAATTCATCGCAATATAAGGAGTCATAAAAGATAGACTAGCTCACAGATCTAGCAAAGCATAAACAACATAAGTAAAGACTTTGATCATACCAGTGACAACATCTGGCGAATTCTCTTGCTTTTGGTGACTAGTGATAGCATATAGGCGGTTTACTCCTCCGCCAGTCCCCGAAATAGCTCCTCTAGGTGCAGCCCTGTCTGGTGGAGCAACTGAAGAAGATTGGGCTCTAATGCCCCTATTTCTACTGCTCTGCCTGTTCTTTGGACACTCTTTCATGAAGTGACCCTCTTGACCAGACTTGAAACAACCAGTGGAGCCATCACGACATGTTCCTGGGTGGTTCCTACCACATTTAGCACATGTAGAAGCCCAATTACCTCCTTGTGCCACACTACCTTGAGACTGTGCAGGTCTGACAGCTCTAAAATTTTGTGAATTTTGACTATTGTGCTCACCTTTGTTCCTTGGTGCAGGTGCACTAGAGGATGATGGAGCGGGTCCCTTTTTCTTATGTTTGAAAGAAGACCAGTTCACATTACTCTTCTGCTGCCCGGATTCATTCCCTGACGTCTTAGCCTTCTTGTTTCTAAACTCTTCTCTATCCCTCAGCTTATCCTCCTCAACTTACTGCACATGAATCATCAACCTCGCTATGTCCATCTCACCTATTAGCATAGCTACCTTGCCTTCCTTACTTGAAAAATGAGACAACCCAGCAACAAACAGACTCATCCTACTCCTCATATCCTTAACCATCTTCGAGCATAACGAAAAAGTTGGGTGAACTTCAGACTGTACTCATGAACACTCATAGATTCCTGCTTAAGAGTAAAGAATTCTCGTACCTTTGCTTCTCTCAGTTCACGGGGAAAGAAACGCCACATGAATGCACTCTCAAACACAACCCAGCTCACTATCGGTGCACCCTCAGCTCTATTCTTCTTCCATTGATCAAACCAGATTCTAGCGACACCCTTCAATTGGTATGCAGCTAGTTCAACTCTCTCAGCATCAACAACATGTATAATCTCAAAAACCTTTTGAAGCTCTTCAACAAAGTTTTTCGGGTCCTCAGTGACACTTGAACCAGTGAAGCTTGGAGGATTCATCCTTAAGAACTCACGGATGCTAGACGTATCAGCTACATCCTGTCTAACCCCTCTTTGTCAAACTTGGTTGGTCACAGCTTGACTCAGCATTCTGATAGCTTCCCGAAATTCAGCATTGGTGACCTCTCCTTGGGGTTGCACTTCTGGTGTATTAGCTACCCCTTGTTCCTCAACGTTCCTCCTAGCAGGATGACCTTTCACAGCTCTTTGTTGAGGCATGATATGAAAGACACGCGCAAGAATGATTTAGAAATGAACCTTCATAGAGATAAACTCTATCACACGAAATGAGTATGAAAGAAGTGAGATAGTTCCTGAATGTTGCAGCCTCCTAATTATAGATATAGTGCGCTTCACACCGATAACTAGGAATCTACAGACACGGATTCATAGACTCCCTAGGACTCTTGAACTCTGTTCTCTGATACCAAGTTTGTCACGCCCCGAGCCTACACCCTGGGCGGGAGTGGAACTCGAGAACCATTGCTGGCCCCAAGAAAACCCTTGACCTAGCTAGATTCTCAGCGGAAGACTTTAAGCATTAATAAAAGAAATCAAATGCACTTAAATCAACTGTCTCAGAATAACTTAGAATGTTTTAAGAATAAACATTCAACTAGCCAAAGTGGCAAACCAAGTCTTAACATAAACAACTGAAAATGGAAATACTAAAGAACTATAACTATTCGTCTATGAAGCCTTTAAAACTATGAGGGATGTCGGGACAAGACCCCCGATCATCCTAACAACTGAAAACACTAAAACAATGTATAAAGGGATCCTCCGAAAAGCAAGGGGGATCACCAATGACTCTGAATGCTCAACTGGATCAACGAGGCGTTGGATGCTGATCATGGTTACCTGTATTTGCATCATAAAATGATGTAGGCCAAATGGCATCAGTACATTGAATGTACAAGCATGCGAGGGAAAAACTAAAAAATACATAAGCTTGAAGTGGAATCTGAAAGAAATAGTTACCACAACTTTATTTAACTCGTGGATACTCAAATCAAATATAGGAATAAACAACAATAGAGATGCAGTTTAGATAAAGCATTTAAAATAGTAGATAACAACTCAATGTATTGAAAAATACAATAACAACTTATTTTATATATAATAAAGTATAATATTACTTCGTGGGAGTCTCTCTAACCGACAACCATCACTATGAGCTATGTGATGATACAACGTCTCACCCACGTTGCCAGAAGTGTCCTATAACTTCCCAGGATATAGAATGCCTCAACTAAGTGGATCCACTAGTCTATGCTAAAAAGCATTAAGGAATCACTAAAAATTATGACCCTTTCTACCCACGATGGCTACATGGTTTATGGAGACTTGAGTTATTATGAACTCGTCCCCATATCGGTGCTCAATACTACTCCAAAAATATACTCATATTATATGTTTAAAAACATAATTCTTTTTATGGTTTGAGATTATTACTCAAAAGCTCTCTTGGAAATCGGTGTTTCCTCTCTTGTTTAAATGTGAAAACATTTTAACTCTTGGGAATACTTAGTTCCTATATAATCTTTTGAAGAAATGAACTTCACTCTTACTCATACTCAACTCAATGCTCAAGTCTTTAAAACTATTGCAAAAGATTTTGAAAGACTCTAAGAACTCTTTTAGACTTGGCTCTTAACTTTCCTTGAATTTTAATTATGGATTCAAGGTTCATGATCTCATGTTATGGATGATCTCTCGATGTTTATACGTACCTTAGAGTGTAGAAATCAACTAGAAAACATAGGTACGATTCAAGGGAACTCAAATGGAAAGAAGTGGGAAAGGGTAGAAGACCTGGTGTACTAAGTGGCGCCGGGCGCCAGACCTTGAACTACAGAGTCTGGGTTGGGGTGCACTGATTGGCGCGGGGCCCCAATGCCCAAACTACAAACTCTGATGTGGGGCGCTCTGAGTGGCGCGGCGCCCCATGCCCCTGCCCGGAAAATCCTCGAATTTTCTTGCTCGTTTTTCAACTCCAAACCATCTAGATTCGATTGTTTTCTTCCCAAACACTTAGATTCGAATACCCATCATTAGTGTACAAGAATCTATTCAAAACAACCTTAAATCTCATGCAATTAACTCAAGAACTGCTCCAAAACTCAACAATCAAGAACCCAATAGAAACTTTATCAAAATCCATCAAGAACTCAATTTCTCTACTTTCAAGAATGTAAATACGCTGAATTAAACATGATTGGCACGTGGGTGAAAGAACCCAATGCTATGTGATCTCAAATACGTCGTAGGGATTAACCCTTGGCGAAATCCACAAGCAAAACTCAAGAACGCGACGAACTTTGTCTCTTTCTCCTCTTTTCTCCTTTTTTCTCTTTTCTCAAAACCCTTGCGTAATTTTGTGAAGCGTAAACTGACCCAAATCAGTTTAGACCCCAATTAAATTACTAAAAATGAATTTAATTAATTGGGTAATGAAAAGACCAAAATAACCTTCTAAAATCCGGGCAACTTTCCTTATTCAGATAGCTCGACTTCAAATGGGCATATCTCCCTCATACGAACTCGAAAACTAGCAAACTTGGTGGCGTTGGAAATATACTTTAAGGACTTTTAATTTGATATCTTTTAGCCCACCTAACTCATCTTGTGCTGTGAGTTATGGTCGTATGAAGTTGATCCAAAACTCATACTTTACTTAACTTGCCAAAATTTCCAAATTTGATTATTTCCCAAAATGGTTTCTTTCTAATTCTAGTTCTTTCAAGTAGAGGGGTGTTACATTTTATGACTACCTTGTGAGGTGTGCAACCATTTTTACACCATTTGAGCCTTAACTATTTGTTGTCAACCTTGTTGAAACCTCTTGAGCCAAATTATCCCTAGCTTCTCTCACCCATAAAACCCTTTTCTAAGCATTGATGTGTTTGAATAGTAAACTTAGGCCAAACACCTAAGTTGGGGGTGTGGAAAGGAAGGAGGAAATAAAGTCTAGGGAAAGGTGAAGAAAGAAAAGTGAGACTCAACTTTTAGGTTTGTGACAAAAAGAATGAACCCCTCCCTAAAAAAAAGAGGGACAAAGAAAAAGCTTAAAAATTAAAATAATAAAAGAAAGTGTGTTGAAATAAAAGGGGTATCTAACAAATTGAGTGAAAAGTTGAGGTTTGAGTTTCCAAGTGAAAAGAATGAAAAGAACTTGAGAAGAGGTGAAAATGAGTACAACAATGCTTTGAAAAGGTGAAGTCACTGAGCCAAATTGATCATACCTTTACCCTCAACCCCATTACAAGCCTAAGAAATCCCTTGTGATCTTGCATAAACTAGGTTGTCTGATGATTGGAAAATATTGGCAATCTTATGGGATGAAGCTTACATGTATTTCTCTTTTAGAGAGTGAGAGTTGTATTGATTCCTAACTTTTTTTTTATTGATATGCTTTATAAGATTACAAAATCATTTTTGATGTGAGGCCAGGTAAATGCTTTTGGTGAAGCATTATTTTGCATTATTGGAGAGCATGAGTGAGCTTGATCTTGTATTGATCCTGATTAGTCATCATTTAAAGCTTATTGAGCATGATTGAGTCATTGCAGATGCTCATTAGTAGTATTGTGGTGAGACTTGCATGTTAACCCTCATTGGGAACTATAGTAGACACACTTGTTGAACTAATTGTGTTCTTGATTTAATTGAGGACAAGAAAAAGTTTAAGTTGGGGTTGTTGATGAGTGGTAGATTTATACTCATTTGAGGACTTTTTAGTTCAACAATAACTCTTATCAATTCCTATTGATGTCCTACTCTAATGATATTTTGATATTTTACGGCTAATGGAAGCTAAAGGACAAGGTAGGGATGAATACGTGAAAAAGAGGCCAAAAGCATTTGAAGAGTAGAAATTCCTAGCTGGGGTTGCCTAACAAAAAGGGCAGATCGCCAAAGGGCCTGACCTCGCCCAAGTTGATAGTGTTAAAAGTTAAAAAGACTCAAGGAAGGGTGGCAGACTAAAGACATTAATGGTGATTCGCCGAAGTGAATGGGCGAAATAGGAATTCATCGCCGAAAGTGACAGATTTCTGAGTGTAAATAAAAGTTGAAAAGGCAAACAAGGTGGTGCTTGGCGATCCACCAAATGTGAAAGGCTGACTCGATTGATTTCACCAACTAAGGTTCAGACACCTGAAACATAAAGAAAAAGAAGGCAAGCTCAAGATCAAATGAAAATCCGTTGTATGAGTAAAGTGAGCCAACCTAATGTCACCGAATAAGTCACAGGTGGAATCTTGGGAAAATTTTGGGGAAACTATAAATAGTAAGAAAGAGAGAGAAAATGGATTATGAGTTTGTTTCATATTTTTGTATGAGAATTTGGAGAATTAGTTTTTGAACCTTTGAAGAAACATTCTTAGTTTTTGTGTTTTAAAATACACTCTTGAAATGGATAATTGAGAGTTGAAATCGAAGTGGGTGTTGATTCATCCATGGTTGCTATCATGATAGGTAAAATTTCTTTACTTGTTATGATGTGTGGGTAAAATCCTAATTCTAGGGGTGCAATTATGGGGTTGGGTGTTGATTTAATGTAGTGAATATTTTGTTTTTCTCTATTTTACTGCTATACATTTATTGCTTTGAGCTAATTAGCATGACTTTAATTCATGGGTTAATGTTGCAAACTTAATCATATTCTCGATCTTCGATCGATGCTTGAAATATATCATTTGAATGAATAATTAGTTCAATGCATACAATTTAAGTTTGATTTCTATGGCTTGCTCGAAAGAGAGTTTATGGTTCATCTCTAATTGCACAAATGTACTCGAAAGAGAGATTTATGTAAGGTAATAGGTTGATTCGTAATTCACATAGATGAGATCGAAAAGGGGTTTTATGATATGGTTCTAGGAGATCGAAAGAAGATTAGTGTCATTGAAGATTACCCAGCCTAGCAATGATTATATAACACTATTGAGCAACACAAGTACCCCAACGTGACATCAGTACCAATCCCTGCAGCACTAGATTATTCCTTACTTGCTTGAATTTCTAATTTTAGTTTAATTTTGATACTTGATACTTCAAAGCTTTTTAGTAAATTTGGTGGAATCATCCACTCTTTTGTTCTAAAGTGCTACAATGAATAGGTTAGTATTCTTAATTTCCTAATTGAATTCTTATCCTTACACTATTCCTTGTGGTATTAGCCCCGACTCTTTGTTGGGTATATTTATTGAAAACGACTGCTTAATCCTCTAATTATTTTTAGGGTAATTTGAGCTTTATAAAAAATGGTCCAGCTGCCGAGGAATGGTAGCTAAGAATTAAATTAGTAAAGTTACTTTGTAAGCTTGTTGAGTTGTTGTTGATTGGTTTTTGGTGTTGTTGTATTTTTTATTTGTAGGTGTAAACATGAGTGATAATGGTAGTGACAACGCTAGTCACTACGGGTAAAATGATCAGTTGGTTGACTAGAATGGCATGCACATTAATGTCGTTGAGACGAATGGAGCTATCAGGTTACCTCCTATAACAGGGAGAGCAATGTACCGGAACAATGCTATAACTACTCCAAATGAGAGGAATGTTTGGGGGCTTAGCTCATAAGGATCCTCATGAACACATTCGAAAATTTATGGATATTTGTGGGCAGTTCATCTTCAATAATATCTCACAAGAATCTATTCGGCTGCGATTATTCCCATTCCCCTTAACGGGGGAAGCTACTAGATGATTGGCTGAGTTTCTGAATGATTCTATCACTTCTTGGGAGGAGTTATTTAAAGCATTCTTAGAGAGATTCATTCCTCCATTGAAAATGGTCAAAACATTAAAAGAGTGGAAGGAAATATTGTAACACCTCAGAATTTAGAAAAGGAAAGAAGGTCAAAGAGGACTACTGGTTCAAGTCTACGAGACTAATCTATGGTTCGCAGTAAGTTCTACGGTTCGTAGACCAGTCTCGAAGGAAGTGGGAAAGTAATTTTGAAATCAAGTCCAGTAACTCATTCTACGATTGACCAAGATGGTACGGCGAATGGACTACGGACCGTAGGAAGGTCCCATGGAAGCGTCCCAGACTTAGTAAAATTTTGAGTTGAAAATTGAGGTCTACGGATGGGTTCCACGGACCATAGAAATTTAACGGTCCGTAGAAATGGGTCGTAGAATTTTCCCAAGACGTAGGCCCCAGTTGTTCGACTTACGGTTGAAAGTATGGTCCGTAGGAATTTCTATGATCTATAGGTCACAATCATAGGGTCAGCTGGTAGTGATTTTAAAAGTGTATTTGGGACATTTCCAATGCACCAAAATTTTATACTACGTCGTCTTGCCTATTAATAAGCCCCTATAACTAATTTTACCCCTAAATCTACCCATTCTCCAAAAGTTTCAAAAGTTCGTATCCAAGGTTTTCTATCCAATGCTCTTAAGGAATTTTTAGGGTTCTTCAAGTCTTCAACGTTTCTTCATCAATTGCTTGTGGGCTTTGAGATTGAGGTATGTAGGGAGTTCATCAATGGGTTCCATTCACCCATTGAGTCCCCAATGATTCTCCAATTTCCCAATTCAATTTCCCTAAATTGGTTAGGTTTTCATTCAATTCTTAGTGGGTTCTATATGTATGGATTTAAATTGTTTGATTTTGATTATATTATAATTATTTACATTCAATTACATAGCTTTCCAATCAATTCCATATGAACCCATGCACTAATGATTTTTTTGACTATGAACCCAAATTGCATGAATTTGAAGAAAAACTATGAATTATTGAATGATGCTTTTATGAACAATGCATGATTTATTATCACGGCCCAAAGTACACCCTAGACTTGACATGGCGTACAAACCCTGAAGAGACCTTACACAAGCCACTTAACATACATCATACAACATAATAGAATTTAAAGAGTTCAAAAGATAGCATTTCATATTTAAAAAGAGCTTTTAAATCAAGCAGAATTCTAACATTTGTCTCAATAAGCCATCTAATACATCATAACGAAAGTGATTGGGACGTAACCCATACATCACATACAAAGTCTAAAAAATGGAAATGACATAAAGCTATAAAATGACATCGTCCTTGAAGTATGAGGACTCACCAAGTCTTCAAATCTCTAATGAAATCAACTAGCCACGAACGGAAGGATAAAATCATCAGCCCTACATTAGTAAAACAATGTAGGTACAAGTATGCATTAATACATGGAATATACTAAGTATGAGGGGAATGCAATAAAACATTAGACGTGATCATAATGGGACATAATCGAAAAACATGAAATACATGACCAAGTTAAAACATAGTAAAATTATTTAAGAAGATTCATAAATCATGAACATGGTCATTGCATCTTTAAATCACAAAAGGAAGATTCATAAAACATGAGTAATTAGCTCAGTTTATTTGGTGGCAAGTTTATCATTAACCAACATATAGACCATGCGAGCTATAATATGGAATCTAGTGTCTACCCCACACCAAAAAGGGGTGTCCTCACTTGCCAAGGTAAGAACCATAAATCTGAGCTAAAGTGGATCCCCTAGATAATGTATATCTAAGACAAATCATCCTATGGTGGCACATAGTTATGGGATAAGGAGATTGCTACTAGAAACCTGACCTCAAGCTACGGGAGAGCTTCCATCTCAATATGCTCTCAGTGCTAAGCATAAATCCCACAGAATAGTCATTAATCTTATTCATTTTTATCCTCCATGAAAATGTACAATTAAGATACTAATCCAAGCTATAAACATCATAAGGTAGCTCCTTAGACCATGCGTGAGAAAATATTTCACCATCTATGATCTTTTCATAATAGCTTTTTGAGACCCATAGTCATTAACTTCATGCTAGAAGTGTCCTACTACTAATGAAAATAGTTTTAAAAGCGTTATATATAATCATTTATGGCATATCCGAATACCATATCAATCAAGACCTAATATAGAAAAATAGCTCGTAAAGCATTGAGGAAAAATCTAGATGTCATTTATGTCATGTGGCCAAGCTTCATAGAACATTTAAATACCTTCATCTATAAGCTTACTTGAGTCATAAACATTGCTTTCATAAAAATATATTCATAGATTCAAGCTTCTTCATAAATTCATGTAAGTTAGGGTTCATAGTTAAAATACATAGATCAATGCATGGGTTCACATGGAATTAGTTGCAAAGCATGTAATTAAGTCCAAATCATCAAAATAAGATTAAAATAAAGCAACTTAATCCATACAAATAGAACCCATGATGAATTGAGTAAAAACATAATCAAATCTTGGAAAATTGAATTGCAGAATTGAAGAAATTTTGGGGGCTCTATGGATGATTAGAACCAATTTATGAGCTCCCTACATATCTTGATTGAAGCCCTAAGTAATAATGAAAAAGGAGACTTGAACTTGAAGAACCGTAGCTTCTTCTTCCTTGATCTAGAGAGAAGATATTTTATTTGGAGAAAACATTGGAGAGACTTTAGGAATTTGAGAAAATGAATAAGTTGGGGGAAATTTCTAAGGGTTAAGGATATTTATAGGGTTTAGATTTAGGGGGTAAAATGACGTAGTATTGGATTAGAATAATTAGGAAAAGACCCAAAATCCCTTAAAATAAACTTGTTGAGCCTCACCTACGGTTCAGACCTACGATCAGTAGAATCTACTACGGACCGTCCTAGTCAACCGTAGATAAGGTTCAGAGACTTGAATTTGGACTATCCATCGATGGGGCCCATGTATGGTTGGTAGATCTATCTACGGACTGTACTTTGCCACCGTAGGTCCTAAAAATTTTCCCAAAAGTTTTTCTTCATTTCAATTGTACCTACGAATGCCATCTACAGTTAGTAGATGCTTCTATGAACCGTAGGTGGGAGATGTAGGTCACACCTGTAAACCAAGAACTGCACTTTTTCATTTCTTTAAATTCTGAGGTTTTACAATATCTCCCCTTTGAAACATTCTTCCACGAATGGGACTCAAGTTAGCATGAATAGAGTAGGAGAGAAACTAACAACCCAAGATGAATGCAATTTCATCAAAGTGCACATAATCAATGAAGAATATTAACTTCAAGCTAAAACATACTTTTAAAACATCTTTTTATAAACCTATTTGCGAAGAAAATACAACTGCACATCATCATGAAGCAATCAATGGAGCTAAGTCAAAATCTCAAAAATCTGAAGTTTCATGAGCATGCATGCAATGACTAAGAACGCAAGAATCCTAGAGAGTGATCATGAGGGGCTAATCCTCAAACTAGACACGAAGATGAAGGAAAAAGATAGGGTTACTAAGACATCACACCATCTCCAGCCTTTCACTTACCAACCCAAAGCAAGGAATCTTTCAAACAATTTAATTAGTACCTCACACATACAGACCATGAAACAAGCACCATCTTTCCCTTGGGAGCAAACCTTACTAGTCTTCCGAATCCATCTCTCTCAATCCAAGCATAACACCTAAGTCTTAACAACCACATAACCATTGATACAAGTAAACAGTTAAGGAAGTTCCACCAAGATTTCAAGGTCAACTTCAAACACCCAACATCAAGCAATGCATAACCACAAGTTAAAAGATCATAACTTACCAATTACCACATCCGGGGAACCCTCGTGATTTTGTAGAGTTTGATCTTACCTACCATCCCTTCCCTTAGAAGCAATAAATGGACAATCTCTCATCTTGTGACCACTCTTTCCACTCCCAAAGCATGGATTTAAACCGGCTAAACACTCATCCCTATGTCTTCTTCCACACTCCCGACACTTGGGTACCATTTGGTCACTAGAATCATTACCTTGAGAACGATTACCTCCATTGCACCTTGAATGTAAGAAATCACCATTTTCCCTTCTTGCCCTCTTTGAATCCCTAGTTTTCTCCTTAAGCTTCTCCTCTTCTATTAGTTGCACATGAACCATCAAACGGGAGACATCCATATCTTTAACAAGCATGGTGATTAAGCATTCTTTGACCTCCAAGTCGGAAGCACCCGACACAAACTTACTCATCCTTGCCCTTGAATCGGTAACCATAGTAGTTGGAGCGTATTTGGATAATTGCATGAATTTGAAAGCATACTCCTTCGCACTCATATTCCCTTGATGAAGATTAATGAACTCAAGTACCTTTGCCTCCCTTATCTCAAGGGGAAAGCAACCTTAAATTTCTCCCAACCAATAGGACCCGCATCTATTTCCCTCTCTTCCTTCAATTGGTTAAACCAAATTGCTCCCTTAAGTTTATAAGCAGCCAATTCTGCCTTTTCTACTGAAGTGATACCCATGATTCCCACTATCTTACAAACCTCATAAATTAACTCTTGAGGATCTTCCTCAACTTTAGACCCATGAAATTCTGGAGGATTTATTCTAGTAAAGTCTTTCACGCTTGTTGTCGCAGTACCCACCCTTGGGTTCACGGGATCCACAACCTTTATGTTTGCTTAAGCCATCCTAGCTTGGGCCAATGCATGAAATATGGCTCAAAGCTCATCATTAGTCACTTGCTTGAAAAAAGGGTCGACCGATACTTGGGGAACCTTGGGCTCCACATTTTCACGAACATTCCTTTTCATAAGATTCTTTCATGGAGGCATATTTCGAAAAGCATAAACATAGGTTAGGAAAGGAGGAACTTTATAGAGATAAACTCTATGATATGACTTTAGAGTAAAGGAAGCAGTGGAGTTTCCTAAACATCTTATAGCTTCCCATTCATAAATGTAGAGCGTTTCACAATTATGAACAATAATCTACTGGACGTGGCTTATGAGACATCCTAGAACCTTTCTAAACCTTGTGCTCTAAAAACCAAGTTTGTCACGGCTGAAAGTACACCCTAGATGTGACATGACGTATAAGACCCCAAAAGGACTTACACAAACCACTTAGCAAATATCATACAAGATAATAGAATTTAAAGAGTTCAAAAGATATCATTTCATATTTCAAAAGAGTTGTTGAATCAAAGCGGAAGTCTAACATTTGTCTCAATAAGCTATCTACTAAATCATAAGAAAAGTGATTGGGACGTAACCAATACGGAAGTCTAACATTTGTCTCAATAAGCTATCTACTAAATCATAAGGAAAGTGATTAGGATGTAACCAATACATCACATAAAAAGTCTGAAAAATAGAAATGACATAAATGTATAAAAGTGACATCGTCCTCAAAGTATGAGGGCTTACCAGACCTTCAAATCTCTAATGCAATCAACTAGCCACGAATGGAAGGATAAGAATTGTCAGGCCATACATTAGTGAAATAATGTAGGCACAAGTATGCATTAGTACATGAAATATACTAAGTATAAGGAGAATGCAATAAAGCACGAGACGTGATCATAAGGGGAGATAATAAAAAAACATGAAATGCATGCCCAAGTTAAGACATAGTAAAATCATAAATCATTAACATGAAAATTTATCTTTAAATCATAAAAGGAAGCTTAATAAAATATTAGTAATTAACTTAGTTCATTTTGTGAGAATTTTACTGTTAATAGACATATAGACCATGTGAGCTATAACATGGAATCTAGTGTCTACCCCACACCAAAAAGGGGTGTCCTCACTTACCAAGGTAAGAACCATAAGTTTGAGCTAAAGTGGATCCACTAGTTAATGTCTATCTAAGCCAATCATCCTATGGTGGCACATAGTTATGGGACAAGGAGATTACTACTAGAGACCTGGCCTCAAACTAAGGGAGAGCTTCCATCTCAATATCCTCTTGGTGCTAAGTATAAATCCCACGGAATAGTCATTAATCTTATTCATTTTTATCATCCATGGAAAGGTACAATTAAGATACTAATACAAGCTAGAAACATCATAGGGTAGCTCCTTAGACCATGTGTGAGAAAACATGTCATCATCCATGATCTTTTCATAATAGTTTTTTAAGCCCCATAGTCGTTAACTTCATGCTAGAAGTGCCTTACTACTAATGGAAATAGTTTTGAAAGTGTGATCTATAATCATTGATGGCATATCAAAATACAACACTAATCAAGACCTAATTTAGGAAAATAGCCCAAAAAGTATTGAGGGCAAATCTAGATGTCATTCATGTCATGTGGCCAAGCTTTATAGAACATATAGATACCTTCATCTATAATCTTACTTGAGTCATAAACATCGCTTTCATAAAAACATGCATAATTTCATAAAATATATTCATAGATTCAAGCTTCTTCATAAATTCATGTAAGTTAGGGTTCATAGTCAAAATTCATAGATCAATGCATGGGTTCACATGGAATTATTTAAGAAAACATGTAATTAAGTCCAAATCATCAAAAATAAGATCATAATAAAGCAACTAAATCCATACAAATAGAACCCACGGGGAATTGAGTGAAAAACTAATCAAGTCTTGGGAAATTGAATTGGAGAATTGAAGAAACTTTGGGGGTTTAATGGGCGATTGAAACCCATTGATGAACTCCCTACGTATCTTGATTGAAGCCCTAAGCAATGATGAAGAAAGGGGACTTGAACTTGAATTACTCTAGCTTCTTCTTCCTTGATCTAGAGAGAAGATTTGTTTTTTGGAGAAAACATTGGAGAGACTTTAGAAATTTTAGAGAATGAATAAGTTTGGGGGAAATTTCTAAGGTTGTAGGGTATTTATAGGGTTTAGATTTAGGGGTAAAATGACGTAGTATTGGGTTAGAATAATTAGGAAAATACCCAAAAGCTCTTAAAATAAAACTGTCGAGCCTCACCTATGATTCAGACCTACGGTCCATAGGTCCTACTACGGATCGTCTAGGTCGGCCGTAGGTAATGTTCAGAGACATGAATTTTGACCATCCATCGACGGGGCCCATGTACGGTTGTTAGGTATACCTACGGACCGTACATGGCTACAGTAGGTCCTAAAAAATTTCCCAATTTTTTTTGTTCATTTCCATTGTACCTATGGATGCCATCGACGGTCAGTAGATGCTTGTACGAACCGTAGGTAGGAGCCGTAGGTCACACTTGCAACCCAAAAACTGGATTTTTTTTCATTCCTTTAAATTCTTAGGTGTTACATTTATGAAAAAGGATTATTTATGATCTTGGTTGCTTTAAGATTAGCATCAATTAAGTTGTGAAAGGTTTTATCACATTAATGGATTATGGTTTGGTGAAAGGTTTTCTCACTATGCATGATTCAAGATTTTAGGAGCTATTCAATGATATGTTTAGCTTGAATTAGTAACTTAATTGTGTTTTCCATGGATGATGATATGCTTATATTTATGACTAATTCCGTTAGGATTTTACTTAACACCGAAAGTATATTGAGATGGAGGCTCTCCCGTTAGTAGTGGTTGGGTCTCTAGTAGAAATCTCATTGTTCGTAACTACGTGCCCCCGTAGGCTCTCTTAAGTGACATAGCTATTAGATCCACACAAGCCAGAAGTTAAGGTTCTTTCCTTGGCAACTAGGGACATCTCTTTTCAGTGTGGAAGCACGACATCAGATTTCATGTTATAGCTCACATGGTCTATGTTGGTTAATAGTAAATATCCGACAAAATCAACTAAGTGATTTCTAAATGTTTTAAGAAGTTTTCTTTATGAATTCAAGATGTACTGACCATGTTCATGATGTACGGTTCTTCTTAAATGTTCTTACTATGTTTAGCTTGGTTAAGCATTTCATGTTTTCGATTATATCCCCTTATGATCATGTTTACGTTTTTATGCATATCTCTCATTCTTATTACATTTCATGTACTAATGCATACTTGTGCCTACATTGTTTCACTAATGTAGGGATTTCTGACTCTTCTCCCTCCATTCGTGGCTAGTTGATCAGTCTAGAGATTTGAATACTTGGTGAGTTCTCATACTACGAGGACCGTGTAACCTTTATTGATTTCTTATGTCTCTTATGCTCGGATGTTGTACGTGGTGTACGAGTTACATTTCGACCAATCCTCTTGATGTAATAGATGGCTTGTCAAGACTATGTTAGACTTCCACTTTTAAATTTCAAACACTTTTATTCGTATGAGACTCTTTGCTTTTGTCTATCATATTGTGTATATATGTCAAGTGGCTTGTGTAGGGTCTCTCGGTGTCTCACACGCCATATCTCATCTAAGGTATACTCTAGGTCGTGACAGCTGACCATCGCGATCGTGGAGGTCAGATCTCTCAGTCGCAATGACCAAAGAAGGTCAACTCAGTCAACCCTTCATTGCTATTTTCGACCAAGTGCCACCCGGCCATGATGTGTAAGGGATCAGGTCCTCGAAAATGTGACCAAGGGTACGGGAACACCAAGGTTAAAACTACCTACACCAGCTGATGCACATCAGCTGGTTTTGGCAAGTTTTAAATATCCGGTGGAGTGTTCAGAATTTGTTCGGAACCCCGTGCACTCAAATGAGATATGCTACCCTATAAAATTCATTATTCCAGACTCAATGGAGCAGTTGAAACTTCCATACAAGGTCATATTAGCAAAAAGTGGGTCCCACAGCCAAACTCTATTTTAAGCCAAACTCTACAGGAGGCTCAAAATCATCCCGAGAGCCTCGGGATCTGCTTGAAGGGTCATTCTAAACGAAATTCAATATTCCAAAGCTAACTGTGTTGACGGTATTTTCATCCATGCCAATCATGCCATTAGCCTAATATTACCCTTTTGGAGCTGATGAAACCGTCAGAATTGGATTCTAAGGTCACCTTCCAGAACCTTTGATCAAAATCAACTGTTCAAGGTTCAAAAAAACTCCAAAACACATAAATTCCCATAAAAAACCAAAAGAAGAATTATGGGACCAAATTTTCAGTCCCCGTAAGTCATAAATGACTTGGGGTTACTATAGGAACACTCTAAACGATGAGCAAAGGGCATCAACAAAGAAATGACCTAGAGGGTCATTTCACAGAGTTGGTGAGTAGCCTTGTTTTAACCGGAAATGATATGATAATGGGTCTATAAACGATAGGATGAATTGTTCGAGGATGTAGAAAGGTTTTTAAGTGTGAGGTTGTGATCAAGAGTGTAATCACGCATTCAAACACCATAGCTTACCCTATGTTTTAGCCACATTTTGAGTATAGTTTGGTGAATATTTATGTGTTTAGTGATTATATGTTGTCATGAGTTAATAGATATGATTAGGTTGATTTTAAACCAAAAATAGCAAGAAAAGACCCATATGATGGATTGGAACACAAAGCGCAATAATCCAGACTAAGATGAAGCAAGAATAGATGCAAGAAGGACTCAAAGATAGGCCTCACACCGTACCTGTACAAGAATTGAACTGTAGAGACTCAACAAAATGAGGCTGGATTTGAGAAATGGACCCTGCGATGTCAGGTAGTCCCTCTCACGATGAGCCCCACCTTTTGACCACCTTATTTATTGGAATGGGTTTGACCCAGTCAAATTATAGTCCAATCAAGATTAAGATTTTTACCCTATTATAATATATATGTCTTTTGACAACATATCTAGGGTTATGAAGTATTGCTAAGGGTTTGGAATTACTACAAGATATTAGAATTAATTGTTCTTAGTTTTCAGGTTTTACTTTCTAGTTTTAGTTGATTATTGTTGAATGAATAAGATTATCTTGCGAGAGTTGCATTAATCAAAGGTTCATATTACTTTCTATTGTATTAATGCTATCTATTAGTTTAATTTACTATAGTTATTATTTACTGCTAGTTATAAGTATATAAACTCATAACTAGGATTATGGAACTTAGAGTAGGGATGACGACAATAAATTATTTACAATAAATATATTTTTTATGAAGGGGTGATGATTGTGTATTAACTTCCTTTCACAATGAAAGTTTTCTTTAAATAGTCAACAACATTAAAAAGAACTTGGATATATTCTAACTTGTTCGACAAAAGATCTTAAGATTAGGAAAAATGATCATTACTAGGGATTTGGTGCTATGTACCAACCACCGTCTAATAACTTGAGCTCGAGAGAGGATAGTTTATCTGAGACTTTTGATGAATGGACAAATTTGTTCGACACCCAAGTGCATTTGTCAGTTTTGCACAATAAACACACCTGAATAAATTGATTGTAAAATATTTGTTTGAGTTTCTTTATCTAATCATTGTAACCATAGTTCGCATTTATTATTGATACAAATCCAACTTGTCAAAGTAGTTAGCAGATTCTCATTAAAAAATCCAATTTTCCAATGATATTTACTAATTTGAATCTCAACATCAAATTATATAAGAACTCTAGTACGCTCTCTATGGGATTCGACCTCAACCTAGTTGGGTTACTATATTTTTCAATCGACCATATAGAAATAGAATTCTGAGTTCTAGTTGATTTGGTTTTACATTTTTTTAAAATTGATAATATTTTGTAAATATATGTTTAAATTCAAATGTTTTTAATCATAATAACAACATACGCGGGCTACCTCTGTTTGTGCAGTACTTTATATATACAACCAAAAACAGATTACAAAAGGAGGGTATAATATGCAAGTGAAGCTCAACAAAATAAAAGCACCATATTTTGCCTACAAACTTTGTTGTAACCTCAATGATATACAAGGGTTGTTTCTTCAGAGAAAGAAGGAAATGAAGCAGAATGGATTATTTTTTGGTTAGTTAAAAGAAAAGGATTACCTGCAGGTTGGAGGATTCAATACTGTTTCTGTTTCAGCAAAGCGTAGTGCTTCCTCCGCCATTGTAACAACCCTTTCAGCCTCAGCAATTATAGCTTCTGCCTCTGCGATTGCAGCTTTTGCTTCTGCAATTGTGTCTGCAATTGCTTGTGCATTAAGCTCCTGCCGTGGCTGCCTTGGAATCTCTGCCGACTTCAAAACTTTGCTTTCTCCCATTCTAAATTGAAAATACAACAAGATTTGCGAATACAAAATTAGAGAAAACAGGTTTGATGGTTTTTTTACAACAAAGTTACATGAGATTAATTGGCAAGAGGGACACTCCCAAAACTTAATTTGAGAAATAGCCACTTAATTTTTTTTTGATTTAATTTTTAGGGTTAGGGTTAGAAAAAGTGAAAAAGTGAGTTGGGTTGAGGGCTCATGGACCTTTTCATCACTTTGATAAAAATACAAGTATATAAAATATCATTTTCATCCCAACACTTCAATATTAAATAAGTTCATCTGTCCAAAAAATTAAATTACAATCCCAAGGAATATAAAAATTTGCTGGTGTAGGCATTTTAATATTATATTATTTTACTTCTTTGAATTGCCACATTAACAATTTCTTTTTTGATTGTTGGAGTAACTAGCACCTTTGTTGCAACGTATACCATTGCTGCCTAATTACTCAATGGTCAATTAATGACCAGAGGCATTATGTCATATTTCTTTGTGAACGTTGCAGTGAACGTTGGCAATGGAACGTTGACAATGGTCATATAGTAACATCTGCACGTTAGTGCATTTGTTTCCCTTCACCATTACTTCTCCATTATTCCTTGTAACCTATGGAACTCCTAGGCCATTTATCTTTTCTATTTATTACACCATTATCTTCCTATCAATAGGTAGGAAGACTTCCTAAACTATAAATAGTTGTAGTCTTCATTTGTTTTATACACAAGAAAATATAGAGTGCATACAGTTTTTCAAAAAGAGAGTTCTTATTAGTTGAAGGGAGGTGTTTTTTTTTGTGGAGCTTTGGACTTAACTCTTGTCCAGAGTTATTGAGTTATATTTTGTGATTAAGCTGTTGTATCCTGGAGGGGAAAAGTCAAGAAGGACTACTACTGGACCGGTGAAAAACATTTGCTGCACTGGGCTTGAATTTCCTTAAAAAGAGCGAGATATCCGCGCCTCAGCCAGAAGAGATTTTTATTTCTTCATTTTATTGTTCAATTGTAATCTTGTAATTCTGTTATTTTGTAAATTTGTCACTCATAAAAATATTTAATAATATTGGGTAAACATTTTTCGAGGAAACCTCAGAACGTTCTCAGAGAATTCTTCGTCTTCCATAAACTTGCTTTATCGAAATCATCAACATCCATAAAACTGATCATTCTCCAACAAAACTTCCATCTTCCATCATTGAAAACATAAAGAAAAGTGAGATCCTATAATCGTTCCGGAAAAACTGAGTGGAGTGTTTCTTTTTTTCATCAATCTTCTTCCCCAAGTTCAGTTGAATCTTTTTCAATCTTCTACCCCAAGTTCAGTTGGATCTTTTTCAATCTTCTTCCTCTCAAGTAAGTTTAATCGTGTTTTCAATAAATTTTAGCCTATTTAATTTTTTTTTATTGTGATAGTGTAACGAAGTTTAGATTTTTTCTTAAAGTTTTGAAAATCTCACCGGTTATAGTTCATGCTTTTTATTTGGAATCATTACTGACGTTTTACTTTGGATAATGCGTAGAAATTTTTGAATTTTTATGTTTATCTGGCCTATCGATTACAAAGTTTTTACTGTATTTTGGTCGACTTTAATGGTGTTTATGTCAATGGAATTATCGAGTTTTTTTGGAACTGCTACTTGTTTTGCATATTTTTTTAGCATTACTCTGTTTGTGTTAATAGACTAGTGGTCGATATTTTAATATGAAAATTATATTTTTGTAAATAATACAGTATGGCTAAAACTAGAGGCGGCGTCGTTAAACAATTTTTTCCTAACACTTCTAAAAATAAAAAAAGAAAGGCTGAAGAAGTTTCCAAATCTTAAAAAAGAAAAAAATTGTAGTTGAAGAACCTAAGTCTAACTCGGATTCCGATACAATGGCTGAGATTGACAACTACAAGGACAGTAGTGTCCAGGCTAGTGATGATGTTTAATCTAGTGAAGAAAAAACTGACAGTGGAGATGAGGAGAGTAGTAGATATACCCGAGATACTGGAGATGAGGATGATGATCCCCTGTCCTTGACAATTTGTGCAAGAGAAATCTCTGGTAAGTCGTATAATCCAACGACATGGATGGATGAGTTAGGATCGTTTCCAGAGAAAAAATTCTGTGAGAGCAAGGATGGCTGTTTTTCGTGATTTTAGAAAACTTTTAGTTCAAGAAAAAATTTATAATGACTTTAAAGGTACTTGTTTTGGACACTTGAGGCATATTCCACAATATTTCAAGTTTAATGGACAGATGGTCCATTATATGTTGTTGTGACGTGCGCAAAATGATAAAAGAAATTCCATTAGATGTGGTTCTGTGTGAATGATAAGCCTGCTTGTTTTGGCTTAAGAGAATTTGCATTGATTACGGGGCTGAATTACTCAGGCATACCCCCGTGATGCAAAAATGACAAAAGTACTTTAGAAAGGTGAGAAATTTCATTATAAAGTGACCAAGAATAAGAACATCACTGCTACAAAGTTGATGAGTTTGATCAAGGGTACCAGATTGAATAAGGAGCAGAAGTTGAAGTGCTCTTTAGTTCGGTTCGTCCACTCGATGTTGCTTACCCATGATCGATATAAGATTGTGGATTCAAACCACATTAAGATGGTGGATGATTTAGATTTCTTCAAGATTTATCCGTGGGGGAAAGAGTGTTTTGATCTAACAGTGATATATTTGAAGAACAAAATCAATTTGAAATAGCAGAGTGAAGTGTACAATGAAAGAGGGAATGCATCGTATGCTCTGTATGGATTCCCATGGGCATTTATGGTACTTATTATCAATTATGTACTTGATTTATAATAAACTCTTATATATTTATATAGTATTTCATAGTCTCTGTTTATTTATTTGTTATTTTATTAATTTCAGGTTTTGATATATGTGGCTTTTCCTCATCTTGGTAAGTATGTCAAGAAGTCCTTGGATTTACCTCTGCCCATTCCCCGGTTACTTAGATTGCACACGACAAAGAGCGATAATATTATCGAAGGTGATCCATTTAAGTAGAAAGGAAGAAGTACAAAGGTATAAATTTATTTATTATTATCTAGCAATATTTGTAAATTAGTAAATGTCATGTACTATTTATATTTTATATAGATTGTGCACCCATACCTCACCCCTACTGTCCGTGAGACAAAACAAAATTACATGGCAACGTTAAAGCCATATACGGACCAAGTGAAGGACACAGTCATTGATGCCTTAAAGGACAATTTGAAAGGTGTCACTGTCCTCACTTCAGCAGTAGAGAACGAGGAGGATGAAATATTGGGTAATAACAATTCCAACCAACCTTGTGAGAATTCTTTTTCGAGTGGACAGAAAAATATACCGAGTAATTGTAAAGATGATAATCTGTGTGAGTGTATTGCATCCCTTGAACAATCAATGATGGAAGTTGTTTCTTTTATATGAGATGAGAAATTGAGGAGAACTCAAAAGAACAAGAAAAATAAAGGTAGAATAATTTATATACTATTTGTGTAAAATAATTTATTTGTAAGTGTAAGATCCCGTACTTTTTCTCTATTCTTGCATAATATGTGTGGAGTAGTTTGGCATGGTTATATGAGGTGTATATGACTTAGTATCATACATTTGAGATTAAGATTGCTAATGGGTGGCAATATCAAGGAACTAAACTAAAGTTTTAGGTCAAAGGGACCCCTCAGACAAAGTTCTAGATTAAAGAAATGGCTCGGGTAGAACTTCGCCCGTTTGAAAGGTTTAAATTATATCATACCTTGGGTAAGCCTATGAGTGTCTAACATGCTAAGAATAGTGTGTTATGAGGTATTATAATAGCACAAGGTTCGTATGTTAAGTTTCGCAGTCAAGAAAATTAGCAAAACTAAGGTAGGCGAAAGTTATCAAAGTTTCTCTAATAATATTTTCTTAACTTTGGGTCAAATGTCTTGGATGTTTTCTCCAAATATATGAAGAGTTAGAAGGCCCATGACCTATCGAATCGAAGGCCTACGGGTCTAGTTTGAAACGTACAAAACCCCGTATCCAACTGACATCGGAGTAAAAAGTTATGAGGGTTTTACCACGGACTGCCGGGGCAGAATCCGGGTCGCAATCCGGGTCGGGTCAAACTATGGTATGTTGGCTTACTCGACATTTTAAGCCATTAAAACATTTCTTTTCACTTCCTAACCAGAAAAAAGTTTAAGAGAGGGTTCTAATGGAGTTCTTGCATGATGAAGGTTAGTTTTTGACGATTTCTACCATTAAAGGTTGCCCCCGTGCCTAGAAACGTGATCTCTACACGTAGCAATCATTTTCCCCTTCTATTAGCTGCGTTTGGAGCTTGTTTTTAAAGATATAAATTGATAGTTATTGGTGTTTCTTCAAGGTTTACACTTTGTTAACTAAGGTAATCATCTCGGGACTCTTTTATGATTATTTTTATGAAGTTCTACGGACGTTTCGTCAAGTTGAGGCCAAATGGCAAATCTGCCGATTTAAGCTCAATTATGAATAGTTTATATGTGCGTATCAGCTGTGTATATATAGTTTTTCCGAAGCTTAGGACATAAGGAACAACTTTCGTGAAGAAACTACGGCCATTCGAGCGTTCATTGGAAAGGTATGTTAAGGCTAAGCTCCGTCCCTCATTTTAGCACCACTCCTGGGAAATTCCTAAAACTCCGAATGTGATATTTTGCTATTCTCTTGCTAGAAAGACCTTTAGTGAAAGGCATTGGGATCTCAGCTAAATTATTTTCATGATTCTATTATTTTGATATTCCACTCGTTCGGATAAATAGAGTATTCGACATCTACAGGTCATTTTATCAGTGTCCTTGATTAAATGTTCGCATGTATAAATTCTTAATCTTCTTTGGGTGATGTGACTTAAAATATCACTGTAACACCCAGCTATTTGAAGGAGATAAAATTAGAAAGAACCATTTTTGGAAAGAATGAAAAATCTGAAATTTTGCAGGTTATGTTAAGTATGTGTTTTTGGGTTACAAGATACCATATGAAAGGTCTTTGAATTATCTTTCCAACGCCACTGAGTTTGCTCATTTTCGAGTTCGTATAAGGGAGATATCCCCGTTTGAAGTCGGGCTGTCTGGATAAGGAAAGTCAATCGGATTTTAGAGGGATATTTTGGTCTTTTCATTACCCAATTAGGTTAATTCATTTTTGGTAATTACTTAGGGGTCTAAACTGAATTGGTTCAGTTGACGCACTCAAATTATACGCTAGGGTTTTAGAGAAAAATAACTCAAGAGGAAAGAAGAAGAGAAAGGTCAAGATTCGTCGATTTCTTAAGGAATTGATTGCGGATTTCGCCAAGGATTCAATCCTACGAGGTATGTGAGTTCACATAGCGTTGGGTTTGTTCACCCACGCGCCAAACATGCTTAGTTCAGTGTAATTTTCTTCCTAAAAGATTGAGGATTTGATGTTCTTGAGTTGTGTTCTTGAATTGCTTTCATTCTTGAACTTGGAGGGGATTGATGAGTTTCTTGAGATAGTTTTATCGATCTTAAGAGTTTTTTTGAGTTAGAATCATGTGCACATATACTGGGTATCTGAATCTAAAGAGAGATTGAGATAAAAAAATCAAATTTAGGCGAATTGTGGTGAGAAAATGTAGAAGGAAAAAGTTGGGCAGAATCCGCGTCGCGGACCAGTTCCTCAGAAAGGGAACTTTTCTCTCTGCATCGCGGAGAGGTCGCGGACCCTTCTGCCTCAAAATTTATTTCGCGACCAAATATTTAAATGCATCTCCGCATCGCAGACTCTCTTCCAGATAGTGATTTCTTGATCGTTTCTCATGTTTAATTATCTAAAAAAACACTCCTAAACATCACGAGATCCTTCCTATCACAAATCACAACCTTGAATCCATAAATTCAGATTCAAGGAAATTTAAGAGCCGAGTCTAGAGAGTTCTTAGAGTCCTCCCTAAAGTCTTTCTGCAAATGCTTTACACTTGTTTTAAGACTTGAGTTTGGAGTTGAGTAAGAGTAACAAATGAAGTTATTTTTCTTCAAAAGACTATATGGGAACTACGTATTCCCAAAGAGTAAATGTTTTCACATTTAAAAAAGAAAGGAAACATTGATTTCCAAAAGAGACTTTGAGCTACTTTTTGAGTAAACAGTAAATGTTTTTCACATTTAAGCAAGAGAGGAAACACTGATTTCAAAGAGAGCCTTTGGGCTAGTTTTTGAGTAATTATCTCAAACCACAGAAAGAGTTATGTTTTTAAACATATGAGCTAGATACATTTTGGGAGAAGTATTGAGCACCGATTTGGTGACGAGCTTGAGTTCAGTTCATAGTCTCCATAAGCCATGTAGCCAGCATGGGTAGAAAAGGATCATACTTTTTAGATGATTCCTTAGTGCTTTTTAGCATACACTAGTGGATCCACTTAGTAGTTAATTTCTATACCCCGGGCAAGGTATAGGACGGCCCTGGCAGCGTGAGGCAAAACGTTGTATCATCACATAGCTCATAAGTGATGGTTGTCGGTTAGAGAAACTCCCACAGTTATATTTTGTATTCTTATATACACAGAGATTACTTGTATATTCACATACAAATAGAGTTTAAATTTTATCCTTGCATACAAATTGAGTTACCATTGTATTTCTAAATACACAGAGTTGTTATCCATGTTTTAAAAGCTTTTCTTTATATTGCATTTATATTATTGCTTTATATTGAAATCAGTTAAGTTGAGTTGAGTTGAGACCAGGTATGTTCCTTCAGTCCCTTTCAAGCTTATGTCTTGTTTGAGTATTCCCCTTGCATGCTCGTACATTCAATGTACATATGCCAGTTGGCCTGCATCTTTTTATGACACAGATTCAGGTAACCAGGATCAGCATCCAGTGCATGATTGGTCCAGTTGAGCTTCAGAGTTGTTTGTGAGCCTCCTTGCTTCCGGAGGATCCCCTTTTTATTATCTTATCAGTTAGTTCATTAGGATGTCATGGGTTTTGTCCTGACGTCCATCTCAGTTGTTAGAGGCTTCATAGACAGTTAGTTGATGTTAGTTCTTGAGTCTTTCCATTTCAGTTTTGATGATTGAGACTTGAGTTGCCATCTTGACTAGTTGAATGTTCCTTTAAGACATTCTAAGTTTGTTGCATGAGTTTATCTTTTGAGACTGTTTTCTTGTTATTTAAGTCTTCCGCTATGAGTTAAGCCAGGCCAAGGGTTCACTTGGGGCCAACAATGGTTCTCAAGTGCCAGTCCCTCCCAGGGTGTAGGCTCGAGGCGTGACAATCACGGGAGACCCTTATTACTTGTAACCAGCCCCCTTTCCCCACCAAAGTTATTATGAAAAATCTTTAAAGTAACGCACGCTCTTCAAAACTCTCAAATATAACTTAAATGTTTAAACTATTAGAACACTTGGTTTTTGAAATACTTCTTTTATAAATTATATAGGAACCAAGTTAGAAACTAAGTAAATCACCTTAAACTTGTTATGAATATCTGCAAGGTTAGGTTATCTTTATAAAATTTGAGTTAACTTGTCAAGCTTATTTGGAAGAACATATGAGGTCCCATGAGATGGTTACATGTTGTACGAAAGTTATTATGGGGTTATGAGAACAAGACTACAAACGGGCCAAGATTGGCAACATGACAACGATAACATATAGGTGTTATAAATCCATGACATGACATGCTATGTATTCTACGCCCGAGCTATAATCGGGAGGTATGGGGCCTATTGCCTATATTTATAGGTATGAGACACCGATGACCACACGTTGGCGTATATGATGCCGGTTAGCTATCGGGAAGCACCACCATTGCTAGCATTTGGTTGGGTATGTCATGCATTTGCATCTATATATATGTATTCACGACATACGAGCATACCATGCATATTTAAATAGTAAGAGGAAAAATCTCAGCGAGGAAGATTATTTGAGTTTCAGTTTCAGGTGGTATCTCTATTACCCTTTTTCAGTAACTATTTATGATTCTACTTTTCGCTTTACATACCAATACCCTTTTATTCGTACTGACGTCCATTGCCTGGGGACGCTGCTTTTTGTTTCATGCGAGCAGGTTTAGGCAGGGATTCTGATCGACCCACCCGCTAGGATTCAGGTTCAACTGTGAGTTGGTAAGCTCCATCTTATCCTGGGGCTATCACATGAGGTTTACTTTTGTTGTATTGTTTTGTTATAGTCGGGGCCTTATCCCGACAGTGCTTATGTCACTCATAGAGGCTATTTTGGACACAATATTCTGGGTTTTCTTTTGTATGTTTCAATCTCTAGCCCATAGACTTGGCATGTATATATATATATGTGTGTGTCAGTAGGTATGTCTTCCGTTGTAGCATCGTCGGCTAGCTAGTACATTTTTTTTTTGGCTTGTCTACCATTGTTTGTATGGTTTACACTCATCCAGGTCATGACCTTTAGGGTCCAGGCTTCACTTTTTAGAGGTTGTGTTGCCCAATCTTTTTGTCTCACAGTTTGGTTAGATAGTATGTTTTAGTAAGTAACTTTATCTAATAGGGTATCTAGTGCCAGTTACACCCCCTATTTTGGGGAGGGGGTGACAAACTTGGTATCAGAGCAGGTCGTATCCCGAGGGGGTCCACAAGCCGTGTCTAGTAGAGTCTTGTTTATGGGTGTATTGTGCACCACACTTATAATCAAGAGGCTATATGGCATTTAGGAATGGTTACATTTCATTAAACTGATAGATCGTGCTATAGTGCAAAAGTATAAAAACATTTGAAATCTAAATCGTGGTTTATGTTTCTTATCTAATAGGCTACACTCACTCCGGATATGGAAGATCGAGAGATAGGTATGGATACAAGGGAAATCTAAATCGTGGTTTACATTTTAGAGGTTGTGTTGCCCAATTTTTTTGTCTCAAAGTTTGGTTAGCTAGTATGTTTTAGTGAGTAACTTTATCTAATAGGGTATATAATGCCAGTTACGCCCCCTATTTTGGGGGGGGGGTGACAAACTTGGTATCAGAGAAGGTCGTATCCTGAGGGGGTCCACAAGACGTGTCTAGTAGAGTCTTGTTTATGGGTTTGTTGTGCACCACACTTAAAATCAAGAGGCTATATGGCATTTAGGAATGGTTACATTTCATTAAACTGATAGATCGTGCTATAGTGCAAAAGTATAAAAACATTTGAAATCTAAATCGTGGTTTATGTTTCTTATCTAATAGGCTACACTCACTCCGGATATGGAAGATCGAGAGATAGGTATGGATACAAGGGAAATCTAAATCGTGGTTTACATTTTAGAGGTTGTGTTGCCCAATTTTTTTGTCTCAAAGTTTGGTTAGCTAGTATGTTTTAGTGAGTAACTTTATCTAATAGGGTATATAATGCCAGTTACGCCCCCTATTTTGGGGGGGGG